>CM067364.1:63396633-63419133 GCA_034401795.1 Chaetoderma sp. LZ-2023a
ACGACACGACGATGTTCTTCCCCAATGAGCGCTCGAATATTATGATTTACGTTGTCACATGCCCACTGTGTGAACGTTTGATCTGGTGGAGGACACAAATCTTCTATGCTGTCCTGTTACATAACTGACTGTTTGTATCGACTTACTTCATCATATGAGATTGAAAATCCTAACTGATGAAGTTCATCAATAAGCCATCTCGATCTGAAAACATGGTCAATCTCTACTCCTAAGCTGAACAATATTGGAGTGATCACAGTTCTCGGCTTCACAGCTTGTAAAATTACTTGGCCTATACTGCTCTGTTGGACACCACGTGAAGGTATCATTTCTTCGACGAAGGTGCGAAGACATGGTGTCAGAAATTCTATCCCCTTTTCCTTATCGCCAATTTCTTCAGTTGAGCGATAGGTCTCTCTAGTGAAAGTTGCTTCTCGCACTTCTTCAGGTAGAATTTGTGCAGCTGCTGTTACGATTCGATTGGCCTCTTGTTCAGAGTTCTCATGCCTTTCTGTGTACCACTTTTCATTGATGATGTAATTCACCATATTACGAAAACAAACAACGTCCTACGTACCCAATCCTTCAGTGAAAAATACATGATCACCATAATGTTCGTTGAGTTTTCATTTCAGTGTCTTCAGACAAAATACTGCCGCACCGCACCACCTGCTAACGCCACCATCATCGCATGAAGATCAACAATTGTGTTTAATTCTAATTCACAAACATTTTCTAGCCAATTGCACAAGACTTCAAACCAATGTCCCATTTCGTCGTCGGCAGGTCGCCCCACGGCCTGTGAGGTCGGCAATGTGCGCATGAACTTCCTGTAGCAAAAACGATGATAAATTGCTTTTTCTGAAACTAAATCTATACAACTCTCGAGGCGAGTGCAGATCTCAAGGGGCCAGGGATCAGACCTACTGTCACATTGTTCCTCTATACGTTTCCTTAGCTCTAATGTCTGCACAGACCTGATAACATCCCTCTCTGGATGCTGTCTATCTATTATCGCCTGCCCCCCACATAAGAGGCAATCAGTGTTCCAGTCGAATGGATGTGGAGTAGAGGATCGTAATCTTTTGGGGGATGGCGTCACTTCCTGCGACCGGAGTTTGGTTTTTCTGGGGTCAGTGTATCTCTTTCTATAGCCGGTATGAACAAGCACTTTGTCCATGGGTGTAGCGTCACTCTTGTTAACCAAATACCGATGCAGTTCTTCATGATTTCAAATATCACTGAAACGGATTAGTGTTGCAAGACCATTTCTCCTCACAGGAATTGCATGGTCGCATTTCTCAAATGGCTGCAAGCAGATCATGCAGTTGTGCTTGTGTATAACACGAGGATGAGCGCTGTCACAGTCACTGCCACTATCAGTAGAATCAATTTCACTCATTGTGGCCATGATACTGGTGTCGAGTGAATATGACCACAAAATTAGTATAATTACTTAATTAATTAAATTGTATAAGCCCAAATCCCAGGACTCGCGAGTTTAAATCAACAAGAATAGATGGCAATATGCCACATTTCGAACTGTCTAATTAGTGGGATGGGGTATCAAGGCATATAAAATCACATGTATTTTATATTGTTTCAAGAAGAAGAATGAAGTCAAGTCATTATACACACTCTGTATAATTATAACTTCGCAGGAATGACGTTTGATTTACTTGACAACGAGTTTTCTAAACTTACCCTGGAACAAATATTATTAAAATTATAAACAACCAGATATTCAAATTCAAATTCAAATTAAATCTATCATGAGAGACCTTAATAATGTATTATTAAGGGTAATACGACAAATGAGATGTTAGATATGATTTTAAAAGTAGATCGTGAACATAGATTTAAGATATCTATAAAAGCAGTTGGAGAAGAAAATAAAAACATGCTCAAATTCAAACGCTGGCCAAAAATTCCGCCTACGGTTGAAGGTCTAACCTAAGGTTAACCGTCGAAGGTTAAAATAGCAATATCGGAACTACGGAAAGGGTGATCGAACAGTAGCAGAGAGTGATAGTGAAAAGCAGTAATTTTAAATGATTTCTTCTCAAGTGTATTTGGTAAAGAAGATAAATCAGTCATTCCAGATATGAAAGTGTAGATAAGGAGTTCATGGATGCGGAAATATCAGTGGATTATGTTATAGTCTAGATAATATGCGCCCAAAATGACTAACGTCAACAGTATGTGAATTAAGTGCCCCTCTTTCGATTATATTTACCGAATCATTACAAAGTGGACAAGTACCAGGAGAATGAAAGGTTGTACTCATCACTGCATTATTCAAGAAAGGTGACATGAAAGAACCTGGAAACCATCGATCAGTACGTCTTACCTCGGTGGTTTGTAAAGTGATGGAGTCAGTAGTTTATGAGAGTATAATAAAATATATGGATGAGTACAAATTATTCTCGGATACACAATATGGATTCTGAAAGGGATAATCTTGTATGATCCAGCTATTAGAAGTAATGGAATAGTAGACAGAAATAATAGACTAGATGTAGTGTATTTGGATTTCAGCAAGGCATTTGATACTGTACCCCACAAAAGACTATGCACTACTCTCAAAGCCTATGGGATAAAATGATAGATTTTTTATAGGATAACATTCTTTCTTAATGACCATATCTCTAAAACAGCTTGTGAAGATACATGCATCAAAGTCACCATAGGCCAGTGTATGAAATGGCATTTGTGATGCCACACAGAATCTATTATGATAATGTGTGATAAAGTTCAGGCTCACAAATCGGGTATTAACCATGAGTGGTTATATTATGACAGAAGATTACTAACATTTGAGATAGGGATGTATGAAAATGGTCGGGTGTCATTTCCCTATCCTTTTCCTCTATCTCATCATATCTTGTGTATTACTCAATATTGTCACCGTGACATACGAGTTATGTATATAAATAGTTATGTGACCTTAAGTTTTTCATGCCTTGATGGCCAACAGGTTCAATCCACATTCATTGACATATGAATGGCTTTACCGAGTGATACTTACTCGTCTAATACGAACATGCAGCAAATGCACGTTGATTATGGAGACAACATAGGCCCATTTCGTCAAGTGAATGTTCATGCCCTTACATTGGCAGGAAAACATCCTCCTTTCATTCAAGTAAATTAGGTATTTTATTAATAATTGGAGATTTAACCAAAATAGTATTACCATTAAAATACACAATCCCTGGGGTTGGAATACCCACAATAGGATCGATTAAAACAGAACAGTGCATAATGTGATGGAATATTATTCGGCTGTTCCAATGCTCGCATGGTCAGTTTTGCCGGACCGCTCGAGACGTGAAGATTAGGAAACGAACTTACCTCTGATCAAATAGCCAACAAGGGTGGACGTTTTTTCTGAAGTCGTCAAGCCTGTGTGTATTCTACTTGGGCAGAGGCGCCAACATTCCTGAATATGTAACATTCTCAGACGTCATTGTACATAGAACTGTTATTCGTTGTCTTGGTCTATTCGTTGATGTAAATTCTCAGAGGGTCAGAGTCAACCAGACTTCATGACGTAGGTGAACCATCATCAGTATGGGTAGGACGAAATTCCAGATGACTGTGATTACACCTCGAGGAGATGCAGTTGATAACGGACCTGATTGCCATGCATATATGTTGATGGTTTGATAACATACAAGAACATTATAACTGTGAAGGCTGGCATCGTTTTCCATACAGTTGTGAGGTATACAAAATGCAGTAGCAGCATTTTGGTCGATATCAGCAGAGGCGCCCATCTTCCATCCAGTTAGCATGAACATAGCTTTATAGTTTCACGTTATCACAACATCGTTTATCTTCAACATTATACTGATCAGTTTGCACACACTACATCTCCCTGGGTCCTATAGGGTCAAGTTAAAATAACAACTGATTTATTATATCCCTTTTGATATTAATGTAATATTATTCAATAACCATATAAGTAAATATCCAGTAATACCATTTATTGTTCATTCCGTCGTCTCGTCAGTAATGCCATTTATTGTTCATTCCGTCGTCTCGTCAGGTCTATAGTCATGTTGTTTATAATGAAGTGACGTCATTTATTTTATTTTCTAAATTCAAACTACATACCTTTATCTCTCTGGTTAGCGATATAAAGCTATTATTTTCTTATTGTCATATCTGGTCAATTGATCGCATATTCTAAATACGCGTCTAAAATGTTAATACCGACCAAATATTATAACCTGTTCTATATGTGTATTTAGGGAGTCTATCGCTGCCATTGTGGTTATGTTATCTAATCAACAAAGGATTCGTTTATAATGCATCCAGTTTGGCAGTGATCAGTTCAGCGTTTCAAAATCAGAAGATCGTCAGTATAACTGTGAAATATTATTTCATTAGAAATAATCTGGTTTTGATTTCCAATCAATCTTCATCTAATATTTCGAGATTAGGTTTGTAAGAATAACTGGAATCCAAAACTGTTGAACCACTGTAAGTTAATTATCAAACCTGGTTATACATCCATGCTCTGACGAGTCCCGCAAACAAGTTGTGTTAGCTATGAGAGCTTCTATTTAACACACCGCCATTTCATTCATTCTAGTAATCTCCTCTTCGTCAATTGTCAAGACAGACACAATCATGCAGTCCATATCAAATTCAATCTAGTTCATATACAATTCAAGACTAAGTAAATAACTCAATTCTACAATATATGTCAATTTGAATATCCACGTTAGGTATTGGTATTCTACTTCGATAACTCATTTCTACTTCAGAATTTAGATTTCGATTCGAGCCATTAAAGGTAATATGTCACACCAAGTGGTTTTAAATGAAAGATAATAGCAAACTTAAAATATACCAGGCGTATTTAGCGTATTTTTATGCAATCTAATTGAATATCAAATGATTTTCCATGTTGAGCGCCCTATCATTGAAATTGAATTGTGCATAAAAATTATGCAACGGTGGATGAGTTTTATTTAAAATGTGTAGGTTGTGCCTCGTGAAATGGTGGAACAGCCATTCAATAAGAAGAAGGTATTCCCCAGTCGCAAAGTATGTCACAACGCATAAACACATTTCTTGTGACATCGACAAGTTTGTTAACGTTACGCTACATATTTTTCCCCCCTACTGGCGTGTTTGAGCGTCTTCTCAACTTCTTGGTGACAGCTTGATATTGAATCATATGAAGATATATGTGCCCTAGAATAAGAACATTCAACAATATGTACGCGATTGAAGCGGAAAACAATCCAGTCGAGGGGCGATCGCCCCATTGCCAATTCGCCACATTTGGCCGTTGTTATTATGATACAATTGTAATACGCTGGCGGCTTATTTTAAAGTCCAGGTGATTTCAGCGATTTTACGTGATATTGTACACACACCCGCCAGTTCCATAGCCATATTCTATGCACTGGGCATAGGAAAATGTAGGATAAAGGTCGTCTATTCACGTTTTGCGTGTAGGATACGCATACATGAGTCTTACAGCTTCATTCGGTACTAAGTCAGTCATCCACACAGTCAGTTGGTTGGTCGATCAATGGGTTGGTCAATCGCTGTGTTTGTGGGTTGGTGGTTCGGTCTGTCAGCCTGTCTGTCCGTCCGTCACTCATGCAGTCTGCTAGTCTGTTATTCATGCAGCCATCCGATCGGTCACCCATGCAGTCTCGACTGTCAGTCTCTATTCCTTATACGGTCATCCGATCTGTCACTCATGCAGTCCGTTAATCTGTCACTCATTCAGTCATCCGATCTGTCACTCTCGCAGTCATCCCTTCACTCACTCATGCAGTCATCTGATCTGTGACCCATGCAGTCATTCGATTTGTCATCATGCAGTCATCCGATCTGTTACTCATGAAGACATCTGATCTGTCACTCATACAGTTATCTTATCTTTCACTCATGCAGTCATCCGATCTGTCACTCATGCAGTCATCTGATATGTCATTCAAGGAGTCCATCAGACTGTCACACATGCAACCATCCTATCTGTCACTCATGCAGTTATCCGATATGTCACTCATGCAATCCATCTGATCTGTCACTCGTGCAGTCACCAGATCTGTCACCCATGCAGTTGGTCGGGCGGGCAGTCGGTCGATTTGTCGTTTAGTCGGTCGAGCAGTGACTTGATCAGTCGATGGATGAGTGGCTTAGTCTGACAGCCTGTCAGTCAGTCCATCACTCATGGAGTCATCCGATCTGTCACTCAAGCAATCCATCAGTCATGCATTCATCCGATCTATCAGTCATTCGGTCGGTAGGTTGCTCAGTTGGTTGGTCAGTCCGTGGGTGGGTGGTTTGCTGTCTAGACTATCAGTCTCTATTCCTCATGCAGTCATCTGATCTGTCACTCATGCAGTCCGTTAGTCTGTCACTCATGCATTCATCCGATCTGTCACTCACGTAGTCATCCGATCTGTCACTCACGCAGTCATCCGATCTGTCACTCATGCAGTCATCCGATCTGTAACTCATGCAGTCATCCGATCAGTCAGTCAGTGGGTTGGTCAGTCGGTGGGTGGGTGGTTTGGTCTGTCAGTCTGACCGTCAGTCCATTACTCATGCAGTCATCTGATCTGTCCCTCACCCAGTCCACCCGTCCATCAGTTATGCAGTCATCTGATCTGTCACCCATGCGGTCAGTCGCTCGGTTGCTCAGTGGGTTGTCAATCTGTGGGTGGGTGGTTTGGTCTGTCAGCATCCCATGCAGTCCTCCGATCTGTCACTCATGCATTACGTTAGTCTGTCACTCCTGTAGTCATCCAATTTGTCACTCTTGCAGTCATCCGAGTTGTCATGTGTGCAGTCATCCGATCTGTCACTCATGCAGTCCGCCAGTCTGTCACTCATGCAGTCATCCTATTTGTTACTCATGCAGTCATTCGATATGTCACTCATGCATTCCATCAGACATGCAGCCATCCTAACTATTCCTCATGCAGTCCTCCGATCTGTCCATGCATTCCGTTAGTCTGTCACTTATACAGTCGTCTGATCTGTAACACATGCAGTCATCCGATATGTCGCTCATGCAGTCATCCGATCTGTCACTCACGCAGTCATTCGAACTGTCACTCACGCAGTCATCTGATCTGTCACTCATGCAGTCATCTGATATGTCACTCACGCAGTCATTCGATCTGTTACTCATGCAGTCATCCGATCTGTCACCCACTCAGACATCTGATCTGTCACCCATGCAGTCATCCGATCTGTTACGCATGCAGTCATCCGATATGTCACTCATGCAGTCCATCAGGCTGTCACTCATGCAAGCCTCCTATCTGTCACTCACGCAGTTATCCGATATGTCACTCATGCATTCCGTCAGTCTGTCACTCATGTAGTCATCCGATCTGTCACTCATGCAGTCGTCCGATCTGTCACTCATGCAGTCGTCCGATCTGTCATTCATGCAGTCCATCATACTGTCACACATGCAGCCATCCTATCTGTCACTCATACAGTCATCCGATATGTCACGCATGCAGTCACCCGATCAGACACTCATGCAGTCGGTCACCCATGCAGTTGGTCGGGCGAGCAGTCAGTTTGTTTGTCATTTAGTCGGTCGAGCAGTGGGTTGATCAGTCGGTGGGTGAGTGGTTTGGTCTGTCAGCCTGTCAGTCATCACTCATGCAGTCATCTGATCTGTCACTCATGCAGTCCATCAGTTATGCAGTCATCCGATCTATCACTCATGGAGTCATCCAATATGTCACTCATGAAGTGATATGATCTGTCACTCATGCAATCGTTCGGTTGGTCGCTCGGTCGGTCGGTCAGTGGGTTGCTCAGGCAGTGGGTGGGTGGTTTTGTCCATCAGTCTGTCCCTCATGCAGTCATCCGATCTGTTACTCATGCAGTCACCCGAGTGGGTGGCCGGCCGGCCAGTTGGGCGCTCAGTTGGTCGATCAGTGGGTTGGTCATTTGGTGGGTCGGTGGTTTGGTCTATCAGTCTGTCCGTCAGTCCCATCACTCATGCAGTCATCCGATATGTCACTCATGCAGTCCGTCCGTTCATCAGTCATGCAGTCATCCGATCTGTCACCCATGCGGTCAGTCGGTCGGTTGCTCAGTGGGTTGTCAATCTGTGGGTTGGGGTGGGGGTGTGGTTTGGTCTGTCAGCATCTCATGCAGTCCTCCGATCTGTCGCCCATGCATTACGTTAGTCCGTCACTCCTGTAGTTATCCAATTGGTGACTCTTGCAGTCATACCATCTGTCATGTATGCAGTCATCCGATCTGTCACTCATGCAGTCCGTCAGTCTGTCACTCATGCAGTCATCCTATCTGTCACTCATGCAGTCATCCGATATGTCACACATACAGACCATCAGTTTATTGATGGTGCGGGCAGTCAGGCTGTCACTCATGCAGTCATCCGATCTGTCACTCATGCAGCCCGTCAGTTTGTCACTCATGCAGTCATCCGATATGTCACTCATGCAGTCTGTCAGTCCGTCATTCATGCAGTTGTTTATCCGATCTGTCAATCATACAATCGGTCATTCGGCCGGTTGGCCTGTCTGTCAGTCCGTCACTCATGCAGTCATCTGCTCTGTCACTCATACACACACACACACACACACACACACACCCACATGCAGTCGGTCATGCGATCTATCACTCATGCAGTTAGTCAGTCATCCGATCTGTCACTCATATTGTCGGCCGGCCGGTCATCATGTCCCTCAATTAGTTATTCAACAGATCTGTCACTCACGCAGTCCATCACTCATGCAGTCGGTCATCTGATCTGTCACTCATGCAGTCAGTCAGTCAGTCATCTGCTCTGTCACTCATATAGTCGGTCGATTGGTCGGTCGGTACATCAGTCAGTCACGCATGCAGTCATCAGATCTGTCACTCGTGCAGTCTTTCAGTCCATCACTCAAGTAGTCAGTCATCTGATTTGTCACCCATGCAGTCAGTCAGTCACCCGATCTGTCACACATGCAGTCTGTCAGTTGGTCAGTCGGTTGGTCGGCCGGCCTGTCCGTCAGTCTGTCACTCATATAGCTATCTGAGCTGTCACTCATGCAGTCTGTCAGTCAGTCACTCATACAGTTGGTCATCCGATCTGTCACTCATGCATCCAGTCAGTCCATCACTCATGCAGTCTGACATCCGATCTTTCAATCATGCAGTCAGTCGGTCATCCGATCTGTCACTCATGCAGTCGGTCGGTCATCTGATCTGTCACTCATGCCGTCGGTTGAAAATTGTCAAAAAGTCACCTTCTCTTTCCCTTCCCATGTCCTTACCGCGTCTATTTGTAATTTCAAGGTAGTCCGAGATGAGTTCAAGAAAAATGAGGATACGATTGCTTTTTCATAATGAAAGTCCCATAACGAAAATACGACAATACTGGTAAGACACACTTATGAATGAACGTGGGTTGCGCTGCCCGTTTTCGTAATAACTGCAATAGTTTGCAAACTATTGTGAACACGTTACGAAAACTGATAACGCAAGCCACCTTCATGTATATGCGGTGCGCGTTATCCGTATTGTTGGCCAGTTTACAGCTAATTCGCCTATTTTAGTCTAATCATTTAATTTAGTCGTTAATAGTATTTACTGATGCTGCATCCATCTAATAACAATAGCTAATTGACGCCAGTTGAAACCGAAAGCAAAACAAAAAATATGTCACGTGATAAGAGGGATTTTCCTGCATAAATATTTATGAGATGCCCACTGAATACAATATAAACTAGATGGATAAGATCAGTAATTTCTGTAAAAATGCGCCATTTGACTATCGCGGTAACGGTGAAATTACATCGTTTTATTGGCGGCATTGTGCAAATATGAACTTCTCCTGACACATTGCGATGATGTATATAGCCTAGAGACTGATTTGCGATAATGAAATACTGTGACATAGCAGCTTTAAATTATATTTAAAAACGTCTTTGCACAAAGAGTCATTATTTTTCAACTGATTGATAGAACATTGACAAACTTGGTACGAGTAGTTGGAATTCATCTGGTACAAACTATCATATTAAATAGTTTTATCAGATCGAATAAGGATAGCTTGCGTTGCCCAACCCCAAGGACCAGTTGCTTATGTCTTTGTCATTATTATTACGTCATTGAAATCCATACAAGGGCAATATATGCCTAAAATATCCTCCTTACATATTCCACAAGTCGACCTACCAGAAACAGTGCATGGATGTATCAGGATGCTTGCTGATGACACTACCCTCTTTAGTAAGGTGAGGAATACGTAGAACAAAGAAAAATTTCAGCAGAACGTTAATAGTCTATGTGAATGGTCAGATACGTGGTTATTGCGGTTTAATGTAGCCAAGTGCAAAATAATGACATAGGAAAAAATCTTAATTACTCATTCAACATGTCAGGAAATGGGAGACAGCGTGATCTAGCAAGGGATACAGAAGAAAGAAGACACAGATTTATGTGTAACATTCGACAAGCAAGTATTATTTAGAAATCATGTTTCCAATTGCGTTAAAAAAGGGAACATAGTTGTTGGTATAATTAGAAAACTATTTGAATATTTGGACAAATCAATATCCGTGAAACTATATAAAGCATAGATAAGGTCCCATTCAGAGTATACCCATGCAGTATGGAATCCATGGTTCAAGAAAAACATCAATTTGATGGAAAATGTACAAAGGCCCGTAACTAGCCTCATTCTAGAAGTTCGACACATACGCTACAGAGATCGTCTACGATATCTTCAGTTACTGACACTAGTATATTGTAGAATAATAGGAGACATTATTGAAACAGTCAAAATCCTAACAGATATAGAAGATATAGTTAAATCAAAATTCCTCAAACTTCATGATTCAACAGTAACAAGGATAATAATCCTCATTAAGGATAATCTTGAAGCTATCTACGTGAACAGTGAGCGAATAAGGACATCAGAAGGTAAGCACTCTCCAATCGGGTTGCCACAATATGTTATAGAATCAAAGACAGTGACAACGCTTAAAGGAAATCTTGACAGACACTGGAGTAACATGGATTTTAAGTTTGATATTAATCCATGACTATGTCAGCAACATATCAGTGATCAAGAAACTAAGAGAGGGTTTAACTAAAACTTGTCTTACAACCCAACAGTGAGGTATTCAAGATATATATGTTTGTACATCGGTTAGGATTTTGGCTGATGGCTCTCCTACACGCAGGAAGGCGGTATCTATAAACAGAGTAAAAGAACAGAAGAAAGTTTATTTGCTATGAACGAATGTTTTATCCTCATTTAGAAGTGCTGTCAACATTAAATGCAGTGGCAATATTTACATGTGGAACATTGTATCCATTGGATACAGTCTGGATATATTGAGAAGTCAGAATACATATTGCAGTCGCTTTCTGTGAAGAGTGTGAACGAGTGTGCCGCTTAAAGATTCTAATATGCTTGTCAGATGGTCATTCTTGGCAAGGACTAAGTTTCTGCTAGTTTTCTGCCGTCTATTATGAGCTGAGAGATGATGTGTTTGTTTTGTTGTTCCAGGCTGAGAGACCGAATTCCTTCACAATTGTTTGTTTGATTTATGCAAAATGCCGTTCTCTGATGGATTTAGTGATTGGGCATGATGTAATGAGTTGATTATTGTCCCATCCTCTATTCCACAGGCCGGACATATAGTATTTACGGTGTAGTTGCTAAACTTTGCTTAATCAGATTGGAACATGTATACTTTTGTGAGTGGAATTTGAATTTCTCTGGCCATGGCTTTCCCAGAGTTCTACGCCTGATGTATGGTTCCGATTTTGCATGCTGTTGCATCAAGATAGCACAAGGTTGATTTCTGTTCACTGTCATTTATGAGGCTATGAGTCTAGAAATTATTGATGGCACCACCATGGATGGTCATCTGTTTCTAGATAGAGATAATCAGAAGCGGTGGGGTTAGAACATCTTAAGTGAGCCCAATCCGAACACAAGTCATATAATAAGGCTTTTCGATTAGTTCTAACAGGTCTCTTACAGGATGAGCAGAGGAATTTGGTTGGCATGGTAGGGATAGAGGAAGAAAGAAGCCAAAACAACTACGGTTGGAAAACGTTTAGGGGAGGGAGCTGCAAGAGATATTTTACTTGCCTTGGCGTTGGCAAGATTATACATGGCTTAGTTTCAATCAGGCAAAAATATTCTACGTTGCTCTTACATGTACGCAAATGAAAATTGAAATGCTGAAAGCTGGTAGTCATTGCTTGGCGTAGGTAATGATAATTAACCCTTTAAGCCTTGAATTTGTTCAAGAAAATCTAAATTCTCTCATTGAAAATGTGCATTTGCAGACTATGAAGTGACCTCAAGAAATCAGGACTCGGTACACCCAAGTCAAGAATGGGCCTAAGAAAGCTAAGGATGTTGGCTGAAGACAAGACACAGTAGGACTGATTGCAGCTGTAAGATGGTTCTACTACTACTGCCGCAGAATACAGTAGTCATACCTACATACTACCACAGATGCAGTGTTTCATTATAAACTTCTAGTAATTTCCCAAACTCTGGTGATGCTTTCCATTATGGAGCTTTTAGACATAGCAGTCTTGATAGGACTGTTTTCTGTGTCGCAGGTTTAAAGAATTTTGTTAGCATTTGGAGCTTGTTTTCCATTGATGTCTTCTGGAAAGAGGCATTCACACACTGTTTATCTAATATTTACTGGAATAGCACTGGGTCTTTTTAATCTCAGTGCACTGTGTAGGTTTTTGTTGCTGTCACATCTTTCTTTGAGGATTAACGGGTCTGGTCGATTATTAGAGGCAGTTGCATACTTACACAGGGGCATGAGAGGACACATTTAATGATGAGATGTCATGGATTACTGTTGACTTGACGGTGTTTTCATTAGAAGAGATTATATAGTCTATCTGTAATGAAGAACTGTCATTGTGATGAAAAAAGCGGTCTTGCCGTGGAAGCTAGATGAGTAAAGCAGTTTATGGCCTTCCACAAATGTTTTAATAGGGTATTCTGTGAATACGACCTTTCTTCATCAAGCGTTCCACTCAGATCACCACACATGATCATCGTGTGTATTTGAGTATATCTTCCAATAATGTGGTGCATAAGGTCCAGACATTCATGCTATAGGCATGCTGAGTCAGCTTTCAGTGTTGGCAAGTATGTGTTAATCAGGCAGACTGGTTTCTTATTGTTTATTTCGATTGCCAAGATTCTCTCGTTTCCATCTGGAAGATTTCTTATTCGACTCTGGTGTTTTGACCAGACGACCGCCACTCCTGATTCACCTCCTGGACATTAGATATTACTAATAGGAATCGGATCATTGCTATCATGACATCGGATAAAGACTTGGTTGTTAGGTAACATTGCTAATGGTGTCTTTTCAAATTCCCATATCGAGTGTTCTTGTAGGCATCAACGATTATTAGCTTGGCATGCAAATTTGATAAGATTTGCTTAGCAATGTTAGTTTTCACTCCCTCTATTGTGAATGAAAAGATGTTTATTTGGTGTGATCTGTCAGTACTGTTACTGGCTTCTGTGAGAGTATGTCTGGTGGTTCTTTGCTTGGGATGGCAACCTATGAAAATACGGATTGTCTTTGTCACTTGGTAAAATAGTTGACTGTAATGCTTGATTTCCCTGTGTTCTAGTAGTTGTAAATGTTGATTTTTCTGTATGGTATCATGTTGGTTCATGGTTATTAGCAGCCTGTGTGAAGATGCCGCTGGTCTGAAAATTGCGCTGTATTGTTGGCTGCATTTTCTCAGATATTAACACTGATTCATAAGTAGGGTATTGGGCTGTTTGCTGCAGTGCCAGACATTATGATTTTTCTTGCATTTCAATATTCTGTTGTGATGGATATGGGTCCTGGAGCTGTCGGTTACCGTTATTTTGTTGGAAACGACCATGATTGTAATACACACTTCTGTGAATACTGCTTTTCGCAGCCTGTGATGTCTGCTGCTCCGGTCAGGTTTTCGATCTGATACCTTTTGCGAATGAATATTTTGGCTTGATGGATGTGGTCAGTTATTCCATTTCTGTCAGTTGTTATTATTCTGTTTGAGCTTAGTTCAATTGTTGTGCACGCTTATGCGAGTGTTGCTTTCAGCAAGCTGTGGTGTTTGTATCTTTAGCAGGTTTTTTGATCTGATATCTTCTCGTGAATGAGTATTTTTGCCTTGATTGATGTGACTGATTATTCCATATCTCTCGGTTGTTAATATTTTGTTAGGTTGTAACTTGATCGTGAGACATCCTTACATGAATAGTGAAATTATGCGTTCGCGTTCTGTCCGTGTGCAGTTATCGATCTCCTTATAATTGTCGAATTGAAGGTATGGTGGTTGAATATTCAAATTGTATGAAAAAGGTTACGCAAAATAGAATGAGTTACATAGAATAGATTTGATAAATAGAAAAATGGGTTACGTACATCTCTAATTTGAACAGACCTGCACATGCCATGCACAATATCACTTTCAGCATACGTTGCCAGCCATCTTTATGTTTTTTATGTATATTTGATTTTAGTCTCAATATAACTTCCTTTAGTTCCACCTGCTTTCGTTTTTGGCAATATTGCGTTAAAACTATTGATTCTCGCTAACTGCACATGTTACCAGCTATCTGTATATTTCTTTAAATGTATTATATTTTTGTTGGTTAAAGAATTGTCAACATTACCAGTAATGCATGACTCCATAAACAATGTATTTCCTCTTTACAGGGTTAGTTTTCATATTTAGTATTTTCTGTGATATGATATCGATTCTGTTCAGCTCAAGCATTTCTTCCGTATCCTGTACTGCCAAATGACTCCCTATGAACCCTTTCAGCACCGACAATTCACCAATGCCTTAGCATCAAACAACCACATGACTGAACTATTGGATGAGCTGGACCAGGCATAAATAGCCTCAGATAACCCACCCATCTGTAAATCGTGTCATTCCTAAACTTCGGGTAATTTTATATGTGCATATCATATGAACAGGGTGAATAGAACAACCTGGGCAATAGCATGTCATATGGCATGTACAATATCAATCTAATATGCGTGTACAGCGTGATACTATTTTATTCTGGTTAACTAAAACATTACCATGCTCTTTCAGTTCTCTTCTGATCGAGATGTGTGTGTACTGTTTTAACCCACCCAACGACAAATCTCTGAAAAAGCAAATTCCTTACAAGGTAAAGTATATTATCCTGAATATTTTGGAACTGATATGACTGAAAGACGTTGCTGCATAGGGCGGGGCGGATTCCAGTACTGGAGTCTAACTTTAGTTACAATCAAACATTGTATCATACCTTACCAGTTTATCCGTCCATCATCTGACGTCATATGACGCCATAATCATCCAAGTAGGATGACGTCATAATTAATTATAGCATGAATGACTAGATTTAGTCCGTCTTTAGCACTTAGTAGGTTAACACGTTGTACGAATTGTATGTCTTTACCATTTAACAAACATTCTGTTGAATTTTCTGAAACTAATTTGACTGGGCGCTGTAGCTGCTATAGGCAGCAACAACACCCTGTCTAATTAGTTTCAAAATATTTAACAGCTTACCCGTATGGTTTTCTGAAAATTGATAGTCAGGGAGTTCAGGGATCAATCAATCTCAACACGAGCGAGGTGTGGTTGTAGCTTAGCTAGAGTGTACCAGGGCATAGCTAAAACTGGAAAGGTCCAGTATAGCACAACTAACGCGCGCCTCTATCATACTTAGGCACGTGACTAGGCTTATGGTTAGGCTTCGTCCGCAATAGATGGGCACAGTTGTACTCATGTCCCTCGCATTTCTGGCTGAGCTTCGTGCATTTACGTGTGTTGGAATGAATTTATATACTTTGAATGCTTTAGACTGAGGACAGGCCACAGCAGACGTAACTACCACCAGCGCAAACTGAAAATTGTGGGCACGCCTTTTTACAGCTGTCAGAAAGCAAAGGAAATAACATAACATTTTCTGCAGCATTGTGAGATCTTCGGTGATCTCAGGCAATGCATCTGGCTAACCCAAACAAGCCTCAAAGAAAAGCTACATGGAGGGTTGGAGCCACTAGAAAAAACATTTTCTTTGCTTAGCGGTCTGGAAAAACAATTTGATTGAATATGCCATGTACTGGTGAACGCAAAGAAAAAGAATCCTGAATTTCCAGAATCCCAATTAAGGTACACTTGATGGACGTTTCAATGTTCATGACAGAGTCACTATCGGTTCTGATGCCATTCTACATATGAGGTAATTGAGTATGATGTCACATTCTTGGGTGACACATCGGATCTATCCAGTAGGTGAACTAGATATTTCTGTCTCTAAAGTATTTATCTTAGCCCTCGTGGTTCTATTTTGGATTTTTTCTTAGAATCCATGGTGCTCACATTCTATGATTTTCTTTCTAAGGTGAAACTACATTTCACTTCTGTAATATCATTAAGGCTGCTATGTCATAGCATTTCATTATCGCAAATCAGTCTCTAGGCTGTATACATAATCTCATTGTGTCAGGAGAAGTTCATATTTGTACAACGCCGCCAATAAAACGATGTAATTCTATCGTTACCACGATCGTCAAATAGCACATTTTTACAGCAATTACTGATCTTATCCATCTAGTTTATATCGTATTCATTGGGCATCTCATAAATATTCATTACAGGGAAATCCCTCTTATCATGTGACATATTTTTGTTTCGCTTTCGGTACCAATTGGCGTCAATCAGTTATTGTTATTAGATGTAGGCATCATCAGTAAATACTATAAACGACTAAATGAAATGATAAGCTAGAGTAAAATATGTGAATTAGCTGTAAACTGGCCAACAATACTAGTAACGTGCACCGCGTATAAGTGAATGTGGCTTGCGTTATCAGTTTTCGTAATGCGTTCACAATAGTTTGCAAACTATTGCAGTTGTTAGTTGTTACGAAAACGGGTAGCGCAACCCACGCTCATTCATAAGTGTGTCTTACCAGTATTGTGGTATTTTCGTTACGGGACATTCATTATGAAAAAGCAATCATATCCGGGTTTTTCTTGAACTCATCTCAGACTACCTTTAAACTACAAATAGGTGCGGTATTGATATGGGAGGGGAAAGAGAGGGGTAATTTTTGACAATTTTCGACCGACCGCATAAGTGACAGATCAGATGATCGTCCGATTGCATTAGTGACAGATCGGATGACCTACCAACTGCATGAGTGACCGATCGGATGACCGACTGACTGCATGAGTGACAGATCGGATGTCCGATTGCATGAGTGATGGCCTGATGGGATGCATGAGTGACAGATCGGATAACTGCATGATTGATGGACTGACAGACAGAACAACTGACTGCATGAATGACAGATCGGATGACCGACTGCATGAGTGACGGACTAACAGACTGCATGAGTGACAGCTCGGATAGCTGTATAAGTGACGGACTGACTGATAGGCCGACCGACCAACCGACTGACCGACTACATGAGTGACAGATCGGATGACCAACTGCATGAGTGACGGACTGACAAACTGGATGAATGACAGCTCGGATATCTGTATAAATGACAGACTGATGGACAGGCCGGCCGACTGACAGACTAACCTACTGCATGAGTGGCAGATCAGATGACTGCATGTGTGATGACTGATGGGCAGAATGACAGACTGACCAACCGACCGAATGAGCGACCAAATGACTGACCGACTTACTGCATGAGTGACAGAGCCGATGACTGACTGATTGCATGAATGACAGATCGGATGATCAACTGCATGAGTGATGGACTGCATGAGTGACAGATCGGTTGAATGACGGAATGACAGCCATGATGACCAGCCAATCGTCCGACAGCACGCGTGACAGATCGGATGACTGACCGACTGCAAGAGTGACAGAATCGGATGACTGACTGAATGAGTTATGGACTGATTGAATGCATGATTATGCAATCGAAAACATCACACAAGTATTTGTGATAATGTAGGCCAACCACAAAAGCCTACCCAGTCTCAGATTTCAGTAGAACCTCAACAAGAAACCAGTCTTAAGTCGAGTTCAAAAGTTCATGTAACATTGACTCAAGTTTTTCAGGTAAAACATAGCAGAAAGTACCGACCACACTTTTGAAAACAGCAATAAGCACAGTCGCTTCAGAGACAGTTATGGCAGAAGCAAATGTACTTTTCGATGAGGTTGCGCAACGATCATTCATTTCTAGTCAGTTAGCCAGACAGTTGGAATTTAAAACAGAAGAAGTAGAGCCAATATCATTGTCAACATTCGGTGGTAATTCCACATCGGTTAAGCATGGCGACATCACTACAGTTTATATCATAGCAGACACTGGTGAAAGAATACCAATCAAAGCAATTGTAATTCACACGATAGCTATGCCACTTCAGAATTTCATTACCACGGACATATGTAATACTTCACATCTCAGAGGACCTAAGTTGGCCCATCCAATAACCACAGAAGACAGTTTTGAAATATCATTACTCATAGGGGTGGACCATTATTGGGACATTGTTGGATCTGTGGTCATTAGAGGTGTTGGCTAGCTGCAGTTCAGTCCAAGATTGAATATCTTTTATCAGGTCCCATTCCTCAGTGTACCACATTAATGAACCAAACCAGTATTCTTCATGTAGTTACTTCATGTAAAGATGATGAGCAAATAATAGAGCAATTTTGGAATCTCGAGTCAATGGGCATTCAGGTAAACAAAGAAACATATTCTTGCAAACAGTTTCTACAAAATTATCAAAGTAAATCTGTTAGATAGATAGATTGTAAGTATTGTGCGAAGCTACCATGGAAGGAAAGCCATCCTAATTTACCAACCAATTACGCAGTTGCCGAAATCAGAACCAGACAGATGGTCGTAGGTTAGGTAAGAACCCGAATTTATTAAGACAATATTCAGACATAATTCGTGATAAGAAGGATCGTTGAGATCGCTAGTTTTGAAGCTAAGAATGAACATTGCATACCTCATTATCCAGTTTACAAGGAGTCGGCAACAACACCTATGAGAATAGTGTACGATTGCAGTTGCAAACAAGCAGTAAACCAGCGAAGTCTTAATGATTGTCTTCTTCCAGATCCTCCTGTTCTTAATGATCTTACATCCTTATTAGTCCGGTTTCGCACCCATACATATGGTATTGTTACTGACATTGAAAAAGCATTTCTCAATATTGCGTTAGACGAAGAAGATCGTGACATGACTCGATTCTTTTGTTTCAGTGATCCAGACGACCCTGAAAGCGAATTTGATATTTACAGATTCAAGGTAGTTTTGTTCGGCGCAACAAGTTCACCATTTATATTAAGCGCGACACTAGCCAAACATCTTACAAAGTCAGATAAGCTAGTAGCAAAGATTTTAAAGTGAGATATTTATGTGGACAATGCTGTTTCTGGGGCAGCTAGTGAAGATGATGCTCTTGAGTATTACCATAGCGCCAGATCTGTGATGCTAGCTGGTACTTTTAATTTACGTTCGTGGTCATCAAACAGCTCTGCATTACAGCAATGTGCAGCCATAGAAGGTGTTCAAGATCTATCTGAGAATATTAAGATACTAGGACTTTGATGGCATATTTCATCTAACACACTCCGGTATTCACGTATTAAGCTGTTCGTCAGTGATATCGGAGGCTTCATCACAAAGCGTGGATTCTTACAGAATATATCACGCATTTGTGATGGTTTATTCAGTCCAGTTACTATTAAGGCTAGGATTTTAATGCAGACATTATGGCTACAGAAACCTGATTGGGACATGCCAGTGTCACAAGAGATTGAAGAACGGTGGAGTGTTGGCGCAGGATTTGGAAGAGGCACACCTTCTTACATTTCCCAGGCGTTATTTTGGACACTCAACAAGTGGTTCTCACGAGACTGCAATTACACATTTTTACAGATGCTAGTACCAAAGCCTATGATGCTGTTGCATACATTGTTAGTGGTGAGAACTCAGCATTAGTAATGGCAAAGACCAGAGTAGGTCCACTTACACAGCTGACGTTACCTAAGCTAGAGTTAATGGATGCAGTAGTAGGTGTACGTCTTGCGACACATTTACAATTATCCTTAGTGATTGCTAAAACAGTATTTTGGACAGACAGTCAAATCGTATCACACTGGCTTTCCTCTACAAAGCAGCTAAAGCCTTTGTTAGCAATAGAGGGAACGAAATTAAGGACCTAACATCGGGATCCATATGGAATTATTGACCTACAAGTGATAACCCAGCAGATTTATTAACTAGGGGCATTACTGCATACAGATTGAAAACATCAGAGATTTGGAAGAGCACACCCCCCCCCCCCACTTGGCTGGAAACCTGGTCAGTACAGGACTTTATTAATGTTTTGTGTCATGATGTGAATATTGAAAATCATGAAGAGCTTCTCACATCACAGTCTTGTCAGTACAATGCGAGCGTGACAGAATCTGATAGCGTGAACAATTATTGTATTGGCATTACTCGCTATAGTAGCTTAGAGAAGCTTCAAAGTATTACAGCGTGGGTATCCAGATTTATAAACAGTATCAGAAAGGTAAAGCCCACAAAATCCGGACCATTATCAGTTTATGAGTTAAAGGACGCTCAGAATTTCTGGATAAAAGAATGTCAGCAAACATCATTTTCAGAGGAGTTAGTAAAGCTGAATTCGTCATCGGTAAGCAGACTGCCTTTGGTAAGACAACTGAGACTGTATCTAGAAGATGGAATTAATCGTTGTGGTGGGAGAATTCATAACGCACCTCTTAGCGATTCAGCAAAGTTTCCAATTCTTCTACCAGCAAACCAACACTTCACATTACTCATCGTTAGGGATGCACATATACGTATGTTTCACTCCAGTCTCAATGCAACACTTACTCATCTTCGACAAAAATACTGTATTCCAGCCGGACGTCAGTATGTTACAAAACTACTTCGTCAATGCGTTACTTGTCGTAAAGTCAATGGACCATCTTATTGTGCACCACATTCAGCACCCTTATCTGCTGTACGAACTGAAGATTTGTGGCTACTTGCGGTAACTGGAGTAGATAACAATGGAACTTTATATGTCAAATCAGAAAGTGGTGAGACGAAGGCTTACATTTGTTTATTTACATGTGCAAATACTAGGGCAGTTCACTTAGAAGTCATCACAGACATGTCAGTGGATACATTCCTTGAAGCTTTCCGTCGTTTTGTGAGCAGAAAATCCTTACCTAGAATAATGATATCTGACAATGCGTCAACATTCCAATCAGCTGCAGATACAATTACCCAGATATTTCAGTCATCAGTCTTAATCGATGAACTAGCAAAGAGGGGAGTGGATTGGCGTTTTATTCCCAAACGTGCCCTGTGGTATGGCGGATTCTGGGAACGTTTAATATGGTTAACAAAAACAGCTTTGAAGAAAATTCTTGCTAGAATTAAGATTAGTCTCGCAACTTTACAGACAATAATCACTGAAGTTGAAGCGATCATTAATGACCGTCCCTTGGCATATGCATCATCTGAATATGAAGACGAACAACCACTCACACCATCAAACTTACTATATGGTCGACGTGTCACATTGTTACCTCATGCACATATAGACAATGATTTGTTAGACGATCCGAAGTATGCTGACAATTCAACACTGAATAAACGTGCTAGAGTTCAAGCTCAAATTATTTAACATTTTTGGACCCGTTGGCGCCATGAGTACTTAACGCCATTGCGTGAACAACAGAGTTGGAGAAGTCGTACAGATACATGATGATTCGAAACGCGTGAATTGGAAACTCGCGCGGATAGACTCATTTACGGGAACGATCGTCTTATACATGCTGCGAACATTTGAACCGCGAACGGATTTACTAGTAGACCAATTACAAAACTATATCCATTAGAAGTGATCAGCTCAGATCTTAATTCAGTCCATGAAATAACAACAAAACTAGATCAGCATCCAATTGCATCACGCCCTCGTAGACAGGCAGCAGAACTAGGCAGAGAGCGACTCAGTGATTGCATCACGCCCTCGTAGACAGGCAGCAGAACTAGGCAGAGAGCGACTCAGTGATTGCATCACGCCCTCGTAGACAGGCAGCAGAACTAGGCAGAGAGCGACTCAGTGATTGGACTAGACAGCTTTCATCATCAGTTTAAGAGAGAGACTTTGCTCTGTGTCAAGGACACACACCTATATTCCAGTTACTTTAACATTTATGGTTTCAAGACATTTACCTGCTGATTTGTAATTTTTGATTGAGGTCCATACATGTCTAAGTTCTATTAACATAGTTTGTAATTTTTGATTGAGGTCTATACATGTCTAAGGTTTATTGATATGATAAGCATTTTTTGATTGAGGTCTATGCCTATCAAAGGCTAATGACATAATTGTTTAAATTTATGTTGTACATTATTACATTTCCTTTTGTCCCCCCCCCCACACCCCCTGGAGAATGTCCGAGATTTGACACTTCATA
>CM067364.1:63424133-63582453 GCA_034401795.1 Chaetoderma sp. LZ-2023a
CTTCCATATATGGCCCGCCCCTCATATGATCAATGGCCTTCCCTTTCCAGGTTCTAATACGCATATTGACCAGGACTATATTTAACTGTACAATGCTGGTCTAGTTGCGTCTATGAACTGAACATGGCCGTTTGCGACGTAGGAAATACAGACTGATAACTATCAACCTGCATTATTTAAATCCCACTATTCATCGTGGTTATTAGCCTACATCTCAATGGATCGCTGCAGTTTTAGCTATTCCCCGCCCATCTCTATCTAAGCTCCACCCACACCACGATCGTGTTGGGATCGATCGATCTTTGAACTCCCTAACTATCAATTTCCAGACTATTTAGAGTTTAAAGACGAACTATTTCGAATCGTTCATGACGTCACGATTATGGCGTCAGCATATACGTCACTTAGTCTATTATGACGTCATATGATGGATGGATAAACTGGAAAGGTGAATTAGATCCCATGACTAATAAAGTCTTGTGTAGGCAGACTTTTTTGTCATAATTGTTGTGCATAGCGACCTGGGGTAAAAGTCGCCCAGCAAAGATGGTCCATGTTTGGCCGTGTGCTAAGGATGCCAGAAGAGACACCAGCACAGAGAGCTTTGGAATTCGCCCTACTCGGAGCCAGCAAATACAAAGCCAGGAGAGGACGTCATTGCATAAATCTGCTAAGCATGCTAAAGATGACCTCAAGAAAGCAGGACTCGGTACACTTAAGTCAAGAATGGACCTGAGGAAGCTAAGGATTTCGGCTGAGGACAAGACACAGTGGGCAAAAGCGAAGAAGGACTGATTGGAGCTGTAGGATGTTTCTACTACTACAGCCGCAGAATACAGTAATCATACATAGCGACCTGATATTAGAGCAACACTGGGGTCTATACACTACATCCATAATCGTTTCAGTAGATTTGTTTTCATCTTTAATCTCCAACAGCCATGTGTGTGCGTGTATGCGCGCGCATGCGTGCATGCATACATGTCGCAGCATGCATGCTGCAGTGTGCGTGCGTGCCGCAGCGTGTGTGTGTCACAGTGTGCGCGTGCGTCAAGTCAAATTATTTTCAAAATATTCAACAGCATGTTTATTAAATAATAAAGACATACAATTCGTACAACAACACATAGTCCGTCATCAATTAAGCGTTCGTGACGCGCTTAGCTACGTCATTCATGGCTTAATTGATTATGACGTCATCCTACAGGTCACGTAGTTGATTATGACGTCACATGACTGGCTGAGAAACTGGAATCATCTATTATCTGCAGATAGGCAAATTGATTGTTGGGGGTCATGGAATTCATGAATCCATATCCTCAGTCAATCATATGGCGTCATAATCAACTATGTGACGTATAGGATGACGTCATAATCATTATGTCATGAATAATTCGATTTAGTCCGCCTTAAACGCGTAATAGTCCGACTCGTTGTACGAATTGTATTTCTTTATTATTTAATAAACGTTCTGTTGAACAAAGAAAAGACAGAATGAATCATCCCACCAGCACAATACATGTAGCGTATACGTGCAAAACTAGTGTCAAACCATTGATTCTTCTTCACGCTCCTGAGCGAAGTCTGAACTAGTTTACTGGCCACCGGGGGCTAAAGCAGGCTGGCTATCTGCCTGCCTAGACAACGTTCTACACCACCCAATCCCCCCCCCCCGCCCCCATCCCGACCATACAATACCAGCTTCGAGCGGCTACAAACCATGTGACTCATGAAGCAGCCAGAGGAAGGCTAACATAGAGCATCATTATTGAATTACTTCTGCAACTGGAATATCACTTTTGCCGCCCACCAGCACGGCTTCTTCGTGAAAATTTCAAGGGTCACGGCCACAAATATCAGATTGCAAATGATTATTTTGCAACCTGGAAGAAACAATTGCCAATAACTCTGGTTCTACTGAAGATCCCGTGAGCAGGCATGGTCATGTCCAGTGCGGTCCCAAAGACGTGTCACAGATTTTGTCAAAAGGTAAATATCAACGTCAACGTGACAGAATGAAAAGGTTCTTCCAAATGAATGATGTAAGTATAGCACAAAGTTTCTGGTCGCATTAGTCAGGTGTTCATGCGGATAGCAGCTCAATTAACTACCATCTCCATTAAGTAGTTCGCTATAGGTAGTTTCTTCGTTTTTAATTAGTTCTTCAGTTAGTGCGCTCGCTCGTTCGTTCGTTCATCTGTTCGATCGCCGTTAGTTAGCTAGTTACTTAGTTAGCAGCCAGCCATCCAGCCAGCTAGCCAGCTAAACAGCCAGCCAGCCAGTTAGTCAGTCAGCCAGTCAGGTCTTCACTCACAGTTTTTCGTATATATATTTTCCGAGAAAATATATATATGATATATTGAAACCTACCATCATAGGCTCATTCCACCATTGTTGAAAATCAAAGATGGCCACAAAAAAGAACCAAGCGGTCAAAATTCTGTAGCCTATATCATTTCTGAAACGTACCAGCCTCGGGTCCGTCCATGTGAGTTTGGTGTAAACCGACCAAGCGGTTAATAAGGGGTAGCCTTTTAACTGACTCACCAAAATTTTCGGAAAATCCAACATGGTCGCTGGGAAAAATTGTTATAAAATGTTATATAAAAGTTCTGAAACCTACCCCGTCCACACACCACCCCCCACGGTGTGCTTCCAGCCAAGTCTGGTTGGAAATGCCAAGCAGTAAACGAGTAGTATCATTTTAAATGATTGCCCGCTATTTTAAAAGAAAATTCAAGTTGGCTGCGGAAAAATTGAGTTCCAAAGGAGTACGCATTTAACTGATTTTCCGAAATTTTTGGAGTCTATTCTTCACGTGCTACAGGACTGCATCTATCTCATCAAACATAAAAACCAGATATGGAGCGTACCAACACCATTAGAAGATACATTTTTGGAGCCTTGGAGACCTGCAAAGATCAGCACTGTTTGTCTCAAAAGCTGAATTACAGGTGAAAGACAGCTGACGAAGAAGAATAAGGAGGAGGAGGGTGGGGGGAGGGGAGGGGAGGAGGAGGAGAAAGGATATCTAAGTGTGTTATAAACGCTTAATAGTTCGTCAAGTTGTATGAATTGTATGTCATTACAATTTAATAAACATTCTGTTGAATATTTTGAAAATAATTTGACTGGGCGCAGCAACAGCACCCAGTCAAATTTGTTTTAAAATATTCAACAGCTTACCTTTCACTGGAAATTGAGATTCATGGAGTTCACGGTTCGATCGATCCTAACACTGGCAAAGTGTGGGCGGAGCTTAGTTAGAGATAGGTGGGGCATAGCTAAAACTGGAGTCATTCATTCCTGGTATTTCTCTGGTTTCCATAAATGAAAAAAATTAAAGATGTCATATATCTATTCTGCAAGGGACAGGCTTTGGACCACTCCCTTTCAGAATCTTCCAGTACTTACGGGTACCAGTCTTGATCAATGGAGGAATCTAGTCTCTCAGTCAATCATATGATGTCATAATCAACTACGTGTCGTGTAGACTGACGTCATAATCAATTACGTCATGAATGGCGTAGCTAAGTTCGTCATGGACGCTTAATTGATGACGGACTTAGCTTTGTTGTACGAATTGTGTCTTTACTATTTAATAAACATGTTGTTGACTGCTTTGAAACTAATTTGACTGGGCGCTGAAGCACCAAGTCAAATTAGTTTCAAACTGTTCACCAGCTTACCAGTATAGTTTTTTGGGACCGATCGATCTCTGTTATCATGTATATATAGTAAACTTTCACTTGCGTCTCAAGATTGTGAATTTGAAAAAAAAAATATGATGGCAATTTTTTTCTCCCCTGGATGACCGTTTACCATGGCAATCCGTCCGTCTTTCATTTATCTGTATGTCTCGCTATCAACAATATTGGCTAGTTTCAACATTTGTGGATGGATTACAGGCACATTTGGCAGATATGTTCCGGTTTTCAATCTATGTAACACCTCCAAAAATGAAGATGATACCCCTTCACAAACCAGAGTTATAGCCATTGGTAAAATTTAAATGTATTAAACTCTATGGGCAAATACACTTTTGCCAGCACATTTTGCTATTAGACACCGGATTAAATTAAAAAGTTAGGAACGTGCTAGCATTTACAGGATATGTCAACATGGTACGGTGCGATTGTATATATATTACATCAGTAAAGAGTTACAGGCCTTTTGTGTTGATATCTCAATCAGCATCCTCCAGGTCTTTCACAACAGATGAGTGTAGTTGTTCACCCTATTAGATTTGTCGCTGCAGCTATAACTAAAATAGCCACATGCTTCTGTACATGTAGTACTGTTATTCCGACAACTACATTTTCCTGTGCATCCTCGTTTGCATCCACACTTTGCATGGGTGATTTTCACCCGCTTTTCCATCAGTCATTACCATGTAATGTGTCCGACGAATATGTGAGTTTAAAGACACAGTAGTTGGCGGTAAATTCACTCTTTCAGTTGCATAGTTTGAGTACAAAAACCAGCTAAGCTCGTTTTCTTTAGTATGGCTCTTAGACCTGTAGAACAAGCATACAAATCGTTATAACTCTGAGCATATTTCTGCTGATGGATCGTCGATTCCGAGTGATGCCAGTGCATTTAGGATCTTATCATCACAAGACTTGAACTCATTAAAGCACCAGTCTTTGGTTCTGCCAGCAAATCTACCAGAAGTATCAGACCCTGTAATTGCATGGAAGCTTAAAATTGCCGATGCATGTAAGTGTCCCACCTTGTTATAAATGGATGCTTCCCTTTGACCTGCTCTTCCCTGTGAGAAAACTTGTAGCAACTAGTAGGATCGGATACATATTGACCATTAGAAGAAATACATCTGTGTCTGATGAAACAATTACAACTTCTGTATCTTTTGGAATAGTAAGGGCGTGTAGGAATAACAATGTGTCTGCCTCTTCTTGGCTGTGGGTGATTAATATATTGGGAATTGGAATATTCGCATTGCTTTCTGTTCCTGACGTCACAATAAATCTCTTCAATCTGTTAATTGAACTTATGCTATCAGCTAGACACTTGCTAGCTAAATACTCTGTAAGTTCGGCCTTTGTCTTGACATTTGAAAGGAAATCCTTCAACGGATTATTTTGGATCATATTGCTTTACTTGATGTGGTATTAAGTTGACTTTCCCTTTGTTCACGTTTTCCTTATTTGTTTTTCTAGGGGTGTGTCAATATATCTATCAAATACCAATCAAATGTCATCGTTTGATGCTGCCATGTTAGCGAGCTTGTCTATAAATAACTTTGCAAAGTCCTGGCATGTTTTTATTTGATCTTTTCGGGACATAGAATTTACAACAGCAATGCCATCGAAAATGATTACTCTTCAAGCTGTCGTTTCATCTCTAGCTTCTACGGTCGTATCTGTCGATGCTACGTTTAGGTCATGTATTATCTGTATCTCCAACATTTGATTGTTATATGCACCAGTCGTTGCCAGTTCGGTGGGTTGATCTTGTACTGTCTGTTCTTCACCAGTAACTAGTAGCTCAAGTTGGTGAAGGATTGTAGCCTTGTCGTAAGCTAACAACAGTGTTCCGTCTGATTCAAATAGGGATCATGGAACTAAAGCAAATTCATAAGTTCCGATACAATCCTTTAGATCCAGCTCCGGGCGGCTTCATGAAATAACTGTAAACCTCTGCAACAATCCACGTTCTTCTCTGATTTTAATGATCTTGTCTCCTGCTCTTACTTCTATCGTTGCATTTGCACTTTCAAATATACAGAAATTTCTTTTCTTCATTGGGTCCCACACATAAACCTTTCCCTCTATCACACGCTCTTGAACACATTGCTCAAACATCTGCTGTCAAATCTCATCGCGATTTAAGATAACGTTAGTCACTTTCTCATTCATAACATCTCTTGTAAGTAGGTTGTAAATATCATCCCCATCTTCATGTGTCATAAATGGGTCTCCGTGTTCAATGAATATGTCAGTGAGCGTGGCAGTATTTTTTCTTAAACGGGCTAGCTTGCTCCTGTGATTTCATGGTGCTGTGTTCTTTTACCAATAATACGATGCCATATTCGTTTTCAAACTCGCATATTAACTTTGACAGCTCAGGTGCAATCAGAAAGAACTTATCTAAGACGTTTTCATTTTGTGTTAGTCCCACAATTCCTACGATAACCTTGAGTGTGCAATTTTCTTGTTCAATTCCGTGATAAGGAGCTATTGATGTGAATCCAACAAACCCTTTCGGCACACAGAGATTTCCCATCATGAATTCAGACCAGATCTCCGGGTACTGGTTTTGCACATTATACACTGTTGACATGTACAATGGAAGCAGGCGAGCATAGTTACGGTGATCATGGGCAAAGAAATATTTTATAAGAAACTCTATGCTCTCCAGATGCAGTGGAACATCTCTTTGTCTGGTACCTCTTACAAATTGAAAGATTGTCTCAAACTGTTTCAAATAGTTGAGAATGAAGCGCGGGATCCTATTTGTAATACCTGCAAATTGATCAAGTTTATTGACATAGTCAATTTGAACATAGTGATAGTTTCTGCAACAACATTGCCGAGATAACGAACTTTGCCTGTAGTATTGCTGGCATCTCTCTGATATGGCAGGTGAATAGATTATTCGTTGAGGAATGTCCGTTCTTCAGGTTCGCTTGCTAAGAAATAAAGAGACCGTATAGAGCAATTAAAGTAATAGTGTGTGCTTCTAGTGCTCGATACATGTGTGTTCCCATTGAGAATTTGCGTTACAGTTGTGGGTGAATATAGTCCAGCATCTACTCAAGTTTGATCAATTCCGCTACCTTCCACATATTTTCCCAATGTAGTTAGTGCCCAAAACACAACCTGAAGTTCACCAGGGCGAAAAAGAAACTGATTCATCATATCTTCTGTATGCATTGCCATATCGTACAACTGAAGATCAAGAGCCATTAGAGTGACTGAGTCTCCCCCACCCCTCCCCCCACCCCCCATTACACGAATCGTAATATCGTGTGCTCTCATGAGGTATGTGTAAATTGTGCCATAGTCTGTAGATGGGGATCTGATCAAAGGCGCAAGTAGGTCAACATTGGTCAGACTGTTATTAGAAGAAAGTAAAAGAATTAAATGCGGCCCATGTTCCCACCACGTTGGTTTTATCTCTCTATTATTACGCCATCTTCGAAGTTTAATCAGCCAATTGCCCACGGCAGACCTGTCTTCTTATTCTGTTACGGGGTGACGTGCACTCGGTTTACATACACCCTTTCACTTTTTGGGCTCTGGAACTTTACATTTTCACATCTCACAGCCACTAACATCCTCTAATCCTTGGATTTTTGACGAACTGTCAATTTCAATTGGTAACAACATAGGTGCTGTGTCAAGAGCTACAGACTGGTATATAGCTATTGTCATGCTATGGAGAGTTTTCACACCACAGGAGGTTGTTTCTAGAAAATCTATGTTGTCTAATGCAAACCAAACAATGCCATCTTGAACCAACCATGGAGGTCGATATATTCGACCCAAGGGGTTCATTTGCTTTCGAACAACATTTGCAATACCAGTTTCTATTTCTATAACCTTTTTTATAAGGAATGGCAATGCCTAATTTACCGCGCTTTTCCATACGTGATTTGAATCTTGTAATGTTGTGCACATATACAGCTGAGCCGGCGCTGATGGGATTTTCAAAGTGCTGTCTAAAAGCACTATCCTCATTCTTTGTTTTATATGAGACTTACCGATCAGATGTGCATGCCGCCACTAAGTGTTGTGCCTGCAAGGATGCCACGCCTCTATTTCTAGATTGAAGTAGAACCTGCATTGATAGCAAAACATTTTGCAGAACGCTTTTAAATGCGTTTATCCATTTATTGACACAATGTTTCACATCAGTATGGTACTTATGGGAAAGAAGGCCAACACATTTCTCACTTTTGAGTAGGAGAACACTGAACTCGAGCTTGAAAACAAACACGGTGACCCATGAATTCCCAGAATCTCAATTTCAAGTTAACTGTGACTGATCATATTGGGTCGTTTGAGATGACAAGAGTGCACTTGCGATCCCTATCGCATCAATCGCAGTTAATCGTTGATCGAATAACTGCATATGCGGGGTCTTTGGTGTTGGTGGCATGGTGTTAGAGTCATAATGTTTTTCCGGGTCCATTATATTTCGGGAGTTGCCAATGTCCATCCATTGCTTATATTAATTTTATTAATATTTCAACCTTATTCCACCAATCATCCCGGTCAAACAATGCCTTCACTACGTTGGCACAATATGTTTCAATATATCACAGGTTTTAGACCTCTGGATCCTACATATCAAATGAGTCTACCTCTAGCCTAATCTACAACAGCTTCGCTATCCGTGACATCGTGTTTAAATATTTTCTATATGACTGGCTTGACATTTCGAACGTGATCCATACAGTGGCCTTTTCGCCGCTACTCAGAAAAGTTAGTCTGGTCTGACCAGACTCTGTGTAGAAGTCTGCCGCTGCCAGGTGCTTCATAGCCTTCACAGAAATAGGCAGGAAGATGGTAGTCTTCCATTTGCTCCAAGAAACTACAGGCTGTGTAGTCTTACAAAACTCCAGCACATGATATCTTGCCTCTACATCGAATGTACATCGAATGTAACTGAAGTCGCCACCGGTGCCGATGGCTTTCTGGGGTCTTGAATTAAAAAAGCTTCAGTTGGTACGAAAAAACCCATTGTAGGCCTTCAAGTGCAAGGTTACCTCGTGCTTCCTTCTGACTACACCCGTAATGAACACTCATTTGAGCAACACTTGCCAGCAAATGATGTGATAATGATCGCAGGTTCACTCCTGCCATGCCAATCATCAGTACGATCAGTCGCGGGAAGTTTTAGTGAGTTGCTAAAAGCGATTCGGCAACTAAGTGAGTCGCAGCCAAAATGTGGGACGGCACATGCCACCTATCAGTTTAGCAGACAAGCAGGGTGGTCATTTGCTACATTGATAGCCCACGCGCCATTTGACCGCACACAGTGAGGTAACCCCTAAGTGAATATTTTTAAATGCCGAGGGCTGGATCCAGGAATTTCAGTTAGTGGGTCGTAAATAAGGAAAGTCTGACAGGGGCTGTCTACACTCATTAACTGGGGGTGGGTGATCCAGGATCCTCCATCGGAAAGTTAGGAAAATTAGATGCTCTGAGAAGTCTTCTCCCTACAATGACAAAAATTCATTTATTTTTCTTTCAAAAATGTATTAATATCATGGACAAATCCAGACAATTTTGAAGGCGTGGCCCCGGGAGCGTTAACTAGGTGTCATCCACTATAAAATAGAGAAGACTGGAAGCTCTCAGAAGCCATCTGCTACATTTCTGTGGGTAAAAAGATCCTTCAGCTGGTTATGAAAGTTCATTTTTATCCACTTTCGTATGAACCCCCCCCCCCCCTCCATCTACATGACATTATTATTTGTGAGTAAATGCATGCATGTAGGCCAATCAGTACCCGCAATATGTGAACTGTGATCCTCTCCACATAACCATGGACGTCAAATATCTGAGTAATTATCTTATTTTGTATTTTTACAACACACCTCTTGCCCATGGACTGGTCACAGGATGGCCCTTTTTTAGCGCCATCAAACTATTTATTGAACTTGGAGTGGGGAAAGGAAAGCAAGATAAAATAGTTGTGTTACGAAAATGTATCACAGACTTGTGGTTTGCTGGTATTCGTCTCACATCGTCGGATAACGGACATAATACAACATAGAAATCAAGATCACTCAGAAATATATTGAAGCATATTAACTTCCTTTCCTCGTGAAAGTGCATGTTTCTACTAAACACATTATTTATTCTTCTCGGAAAAATATTCATGTTATACCTTAGGAATATTATGAGAACCCGCTAAATAGGTATTGCCAAAGAAATACTGTTAAATTAAGCCATTTGTCGCGTTGTACCATCAATCATTAGCCTACCGAAAAATTAAATAATGTGGTTAAAACAAACGCATATATTCATAGGTGAAATCGAGATTGTCAGCATTGGTCGAAAACCTTGTCAGCACAGAAATTGTAATGCCTTTATTCTTGCACCCAACAAAATTTAGTGGAAAACAACCCGCTTTCCTGAATATTTTGGATATTTCATAGCGTATGGCGAAATATTGACGAGTGAATAATACATCTCCACACGTCGCTTAACGTTTCTACTATGACTGGGAAAATGCAATCAGTTTTAAATAGAACGTACTGTACAGTTAGTTTATTCTGTCAGTTGTTCGGGAGCATTTAAATGGGTTTTCGCTGCTGTTATTGAGTACTAAACCATATCTCTCATATGTGATTATTCTCCACTAGCTAAGATTTGACGACGTTGACGTTGAAACGGACAGATAATTGTTCGTGACTTCTGCTGCAAGTAAGAACCGATTTCCGCGATTTCCGCCATGTGGGAGTGTTGTGCATTGGCATTGGTTTGGTTTGCCCAGTTTCTCAGCACGATTGGCTAAAATATTAAACACTAGCCATCTTTCCTCACTGTTATTAGTGGCCAAAACACCCATCAAAATCACCGCACACGAGAGAAAATTTGTGACACTGAGAGCTCTCGTATCTACTTATTTAGATGCATATTTGGAACAACAGCGTGCTAGTATTTTTCTGTTGATTCTAATTTACTTTCTTCTGTGGCAACCTTCGCTGGTCCCACCACCCTAAACAGACTCAGAGGACAAAGTGTCCGAGTGACCGATATTTATACACGACCTTTGAATTCATGCGTCAAAACACGTTTGTAATACAGATGAATTGTTATCTATTTATCATATTTACGAGAACGGCGAACATCAAACGCCATGTTCACATCTGTATATTGAAACAGTTACTTCGACATAAAAGTAAGGGGTGTTACGTAAGCGTGTTTTAATTCATGCAACCCTCCAGGGCCGTATTTAAGGGGACAAGCGGGGCAAAAGCCCCGGGCCCCCCACAAGCAAGGGGCCCCCACAAGCTAGGGGCCCCCACAATTTAAAAATGGGAAAAAAATTATGCACTTTTTTGGAAGTTATAGGACATTTAAAGCAAACTTTATTAGTTTAGAACTCTTAATCATGCATTATAATTCTATTCTAATATTTGTGGGGGGCCCCAATTCTTGTTTGGTGTTAATTACGAAAATTTGCAAAATAAAATAATTTTAAAACGAAAGAGAGCGCCATAATTCACCCTAAAAGTAGACTCTCTGGCCGTCTCAGAGCACCTAGATGTAAAAAAATTTCGGGGGGGGGGTGGGGGAGGACACCCAGACACCCCGCTCATTCTTTGCCCCAGGGCCCCCCCCACCCCACACCATATCTAAATACGGCCCTGCAACCCTCTTTCGGAAACATCGTGACCATATATATGAACACGCCAGCCAGGAGGCGCTGTGGTTGATTATGTATGATTCTCACTGAGGAGCGCCCTAGCGGTGTATATACACAATGTGTTGCCTTCGTATTACAGATTTACATCGGAGCAACTACTTCGAATCGGTTAATCTGCAGACTTTTTCGACTGAACTAATTCACCTTTCCAGAGTATTATCCATCACCTAACCCTGACCTCATAATCAGCTCTGGGCGTGTATGATGACGTCATACTCATTACGGCACATAGGGTTCCATATAGACCGTCATCAAATCTCAAAAGGTCCGACACGTTCTATAAATTGTATGTCTTTGTAATTCTTTGCTATTTAATAAATATGCTGTTGAATATTTCGAAACTAATTTCAGGCAGCAACAGCACTCAGTCTAATTAGTTTCAAAATATTCAACAGCTTAATTTACCTGTGTAGTTTTTTGGAAATTGATAGTCAGCGTGTTCAGAGATCGGTCGATCCCAACACGAGCGAGGTATGGGGATGTTACTTAAAATCAAAAGGGTCGTGCTCACATTAGCATGTTTTAATTCAGGTAAAACACTTTCGGAAACATCGTGACCATACATACAAACTCGCCAGCCAGCGGCGCTGTGGTTGATTATGTATGATTTTCGCTAAGGAGCGCCTCTAGCGGTGTATATACACAATGTTTTGTGTTCATATTACAGATTTACATCGGAGTAACTACTTCGAATCGGTTAATCCGCAGACTTTTTCGACTGAACTAATTACTATGAATAGTATGGTGAATTAGCGTGTCCATACTTACAGAAGTAGACAATACATATAGGCGTTACACAGTAGTAACCTTCTGACGTGAACATGTCCCAAGGCGTTATGCCACATCCCTCAGTTAATATCTTGAAGAACATGCAAGACACCTGGAAATCACCAATATATAACTAACAATTATGGCCTTTCTCTATCTATGTTATATCAGGTATGGGTGACTGATGTCAGTTACCTGATTCAAACTGAGCAGTCATATAGCAAATAAACTGTATTACAATTACAATATAGATGTAGAATATAAGCACCGCTGTTCTTACCCAAACAATTGAACGGAATTGTGTAAATTGGTGACGGCCTCAAACCAATAATTTAATATTTTATAGATAGATCTCGACATAGATATTCCATCTCATTCATGTTATATACATTATTCTTATTTATATCATAATTATTTGCATTTAAATGTCTGATAACGTTGGCTTGTGAGCGCCGCCATCTTGTCAACTTATGTGATCCCCGTTTAGGTCATGTATGCGCTAATATAACACATTCTTTATTATATAATTATTATATCTTTTTAGACAAGACAGCAACAGCATCTAATAAAATTAGTTTCAAAATATCAAACATCTTACGGGGATGGGTCCTTTTGCAACACAGCTCCAAGCCACAGATTGCACATTTATGATTGAGGCTCAAGCCTAGGTTTTTGCTGGTTGGTTGAAAAGTAAGTCATGGCAGCCTTCAGAGACTGGACTGTCAACGATTAGCAATTAAAGAGTGAATCTATCTTTAGTTTATGGTATGATAAAAATCTAAAACTGTCACGCACAGTTTATGTGTGTCATTTTTGTATCACCCGAAGCTATAGGATAACATGAGGTGACTCGTTCTATAATGCACTATGACATGAATAAAGGAATGCGTCTAAACTTATCTAACTACTTTTTGAAAGTCAAATTTAACTATTTGGGCTTAAATAAAAATCTTATTAGATCTTTTCTTACTGTCTCTGCAGGGAGACTGTAAATTAGTGGATTGAGTGCGCTGTTAGAATGCATAAGATATGAGCACATATTTAGTATGTCGTTGTAGTGTGCAGCGCCACCACCTTCTGGCTTTCTGACAATGAAGGAGAATATGTTAATCGGCAGCCATGTTAAGAAGAACACAATTATCACAATGGCCAGAGCTCGGACCTCTGCACTTTTGCGTTCACGCTGCACTTCAACATACTTACTGGCGTGCAGAACCCGGATGTGTTTAATAATATAAAGCAATGGTGTAGCTACAGCTGGGTAGATTTTATTTCAAACTAGAAACCCATATTGTGCCGCTATAAAATCGCCCGTAAAAACGCAGAGAGCCGTCCCAAACGTCCATGTGACGGAAATGACGTGGTAGGCCCAAGGAATCCACGCTCAAAGTACGACAAGCCATAGACCGGAACAGCAGGTCAACATGAAAGCTGGTAAAATCTGAGTGCAGCGCATAGCGGCAGGTGGTGTGTGCTGCAGGTTACGCCCACTCCAGACATATATTAAATGACTTTGCACAAGAATGGCGCTGCTGACGGAAAAGGTACAGTCGGTATAAGGAACACTACAATCCCAAATCCGGCTAGACACGCGCAAAGGTCTGCCATTGCAAGACTTGTTATAAGCGTTAATAAAGGTCTCTTGTATTTCTTGGATGCTATGAGGTAGTACAGAAGAAGTATATTAAAAAGTGTTCCAAGGACAAACACGACGATAGGTAATTCATAGGTCAAGAATGATGGTATTACGACGTTAGGTGCTGTCACTTGGCTATCAACTTCAGTTGTTTCATTGAAGCGATGTGTAGTATTCGTGGCACCGTGTAACGCCATACTCTCTTACTTAATTGCTGTTGATTATCGGTAAATATGAAAGTACGTATAGCTAATGTACGGTACACTTTCCGAAACTTTAATAGTGGCAGATTGGATTCATTTTGACATGACCCCAGCTACTGACCAATACAAGTACACGCGTTCCTATATTAGCCACGGTGATTGTTCTAAGCTAAGGCTAACATCCCGACATACAAGATTTATCAGACCCACTATTATGGTTCATAACTAGAGCTATATAATATAGGCTACTGCCACCACGTATTTAAAAATAATAAAGTAACGCTTATGCACTAATTTCTTCTTACGTTGTAACAGAGTTGTATGGCAGACGCGGTTATAAGACTGGTCTTATCGTGACAAAAATACATTGTGTTCAAACCAAAACCTTAATATAAGAAATCTCAGTCATATGTATAATATGGTAAATATCGGGTTATATATATATATATCGGTGTAGGTTATTTCTTGTAGATACGCCTGGGCTGATCAAAGGGGTAGAACAGGCCCTATTTAGCAGAATATGGGCAATTTCCCGGAGGTGCAAGTGTACCTAGACTGGTTAGACAAAGACGATGGAGTAAATGGAATTGTTAGTCGATAGAGGTGATACAAAAGTGCATGTAAAATACATATGGTGTTGCCGATCAATGTAATATATGAATAGTGCAGAAACTCGAAAACTCGATTATCGACTAACCGTAAACTAGGCTACAGCCATTGCTCCCCCTTTTAACCCCAAAGCCCAAACGATATAAAGTTATTAAACAAATTAATAATTATGCTGTTGAATATTTTGAAACTAATTTAAATTGAAGCTGTTGCTGCCATATGCAGCACCAACTCCCAGTCGAATTAGTTTCAAAATATTCAACAGCATAATTATTAATTTGTTTAATAACTTTTTATTGTTTGGGCTTTGGGGTTGAAAGGGGGAGCAATGGCTGTAGCCTAGTATGGCGTAGGTAGTGTTGCGCACCGGGGGGTGCTCTCGCTGTTTAGCGATAGACAGCTCCAGACATATTCACTATAACCAGTTTGTCCACCTTTTGCCATCTTAGTGAATGACGTGTTTTGTTAAGTTGGATGGAAGTAATTAGTGTAGTTGTCGGGAGCACGCGGATTTATTATCCGACTAAAACTCGGTTGAATAAAACGGGAATCGGTTGCTAATATCCCTTGTCAATAAGAGTAAGCAAGTGAAATCAAACACAAACTTTAAAAATCCAAAATACAATGTATGGTTTTAAGCTATCCTAGACTTTGTGTCCGCAGTCGTGGAGGTTTTTCACCTCTTATAAGTAAGACCGAAATTCGTAGTTCGTAGTTCGAAATTCGAAGGGAGCAGGCATTGTAGGGTAAATATTAGATGCTGCAGATTAAGCCATAGGCGGCAGGTCTAATGCGCGCGTGCGTATACACAAACAGTATGCAGGCCTACATATAAACTGAATAACGAACTACGTTCTAGCAATAAGATGCAATCCGAATTACGGTCTGGACCGCAATTCAAGCTGAATAAAATTCCAGAACGATGGCGCGCATGTGTATATAGATTGTGCAGGCCGATCTATAGACTGAATAACGAATTACGTTCTAGCAATGAGAAGCAAACCGAATTACGGTCTGGACCGCGATTAAAACTGAATTATGTTCTAGCATGTGGCGTCATCCGAATTACGATCTGGACCGTGATTCAAACTAAATTATGTTTTAACATGTGATGTCATCCGAATTACGATCTGGACCGTTATTCAAACTGAATTATGCTCTAAAATGTGATATCTTCCTAATTACGGTCTGGACTGTGATTCAAAACTTAATTATGTTCATGCATGTCATGTCATCCGAATTACGGTCTGGACCATGATTCAAACTGAATTAAGCTCTAAAATGTGATGTCATCCGAATTACGGTCTGGACTGTGATTCAAACCTGAATTATGTTCTTGCAGGTGACGTCACTGGAATTAAGGTCTGGACTGTGATTCAAAACCGAATCATGTTCTTGCATGGGATGTCATCCGAATTACCGTATAGACCGTTATTCACAATGAATTATGTTCTAATATGTGAGGTCATCCAAATTACGGTCTGGACTGTAATTCAAACTTAATTATATTCATGCATGTAAACTGAATTAAGTTCTAAAATGTAATGTCATCCGAATTACGATCTGGATCGTGATTTAAACTGAATTATGTACTAACATGTGACGTCATCCGATTACGGTCTGGACTGTGATTCAAAACCGAATCATGCTCTTTCATTTGATGTCATCCGAATTACGGTCTGGACCATGATTCAAACTGAATTAAGTTCTAAAATGTGATGTCATCCGAATTACGATCTTGACGGTGATACAAACAGAATTATGTTCTAACATGTGAAGTCACCCGAATTATGGTCTGGACCGCTATTCACACTGAATTGTCTTCTAATGCGTAATGTCATCCGAATTACGATCTGGACCGTGATTCAAACTGCATTCTGTTCTAACATGTGATGTCTTCTGAATGACGGTCTGGACTGTGATTCAAAACTTAATTACGTTCTACCATGTGATGTCATCCGAATTACTGTCTGGACCGTTATTCACACTGAATTATGTTCTAACATGTGATGTCTTCCGATTTATGGTCTGGACTGTGTGATTCAAAACTGAATTATGTTCTTGCAGTCACACTGAATTGTCTTCTATTGTGTGATGTCATCCGAATTACGAGCTGGGCCGTTATTCAAACTTAATTATGTTCATGCATGTAAACTGAATTAAGTTCTAAAATGTGATGTCATCCGAATTACGATCTGGATCGTGATTTAAACTGAATTATGTACTAACATGTGACGTCATCCGATTACGGTCTGGACTGTGATTCAAAACCGAATCATGTTCTTGCATGTGATGGCATCTGAATTAGGGTCTGGACCGTGATTAAAACTGAATTCAGTTCTAAAATGTGATGTCATCCGAACTACGATCTGGACCGTTATTCAAACTGAATTATGTTCTAACATGTTATGTCATCCGAATTACGGTCTGGACTGTGATTCAAAACTTAATTGTGTTCATGCAGGTGACGTCATTCGAATTACGGCCTGGACTGTGATTCAAAACCGAATCATATTCTTTCATTTGATGTCATCCGAATTACGGTCTGGACCATGATTCAAACTGAATTAAGTTCTAAAATGTGATGTCATCCGAATTACGATCTTGACGGTGATTCAAACTGAATTATGTTCTAACATGTGAAGTCACCCGAATTATGGTCTGGACCGCTATTCACACTGAATTGTCTTCTAATGCGTAATGTCATCCGAATTACGATCTGGACCGTGATTCAAACTGCATTCTGTTCTAACATGTGATGTCTTCTGAATGACGGTCTGGACTGTGATTCAAAACTTAATTACGTTCTACCATGTGATGTCATCCGAATTACTGTCTGGACCGTTATTCACACTGAATTATGTTCTAACATGTGATGTCTTCCGATTTATGGTCTGGACTGTGTGATTCAAAACTGAATTATGTTCTTGCAGTCACACTGAATTGTCTTCTATTGTGTGATGTCATCCGAATTACGAGCTGGGCCGTTATTCAAACTGAATTATGCTCTAACATGTGATGTCTTCCTAATTACGGTCTGTACTGTGATTCAAAACTTAATTATCTTCATACATGTGATGTCATCCGAATTATGGTCTGGACCGCTATTCACACTGAATTGTCTTCTAATGAGTGATGTCATCCGAATTACGATCTGGACGGTGATTCAAACTGAATTATGTTCTAACATGTGATGTCTTCTGAATTACGGTCTGGACTGTGATTCAAAACTTAATTACGTTCTAGCATGCGAAGTCATCCGAATTACGGTTTGGACTGTGATTCAAAACGTAATTGAGTTCATGCATGTGATGTCATCCGAATTACTGTCTGGACCGTGATTCAAACTGAATTATGTTTTAACATGTGATGTCATCCGAATTACGATCTGGACCGTTATTCACACTGAATTATGTTCTAACATGTGATGTCTTCCGAATTACGGTCTGGAGTGTGTGGTTCCAAACTGAATTGTGTTTTGAGATGTGATGTCATCCGAATGACGATCTGGACCGTTATTAAAACTGAATTCAGTTTTAAATGTGATGTCATCCGAATTATGATCTGGACCGTGATTCAAAACTGAATCATGTTCTTGCAGGTGATGTAATCCGTAATTCCGGTCTGGACTGTAATTCAAAACCGAATCATGTTCTTGTATGCGATGTCATCTGAATTACTGTCTGGACTGTGATTCAAAACTGAATTATGTTCTTGCAGGTGAGGTCATCCGAATTACGGTATGGACTGTGATTCAAAACGGAATCCTGTTCTTTCAAGTGATGTCATCCGAATTACGATCTGGACCGTGCCTCAAACAGAATTATGTTCTAACATATGGTGTCATCCGAATTACGTTCTGGACTGTGATTCAAAGGGGCCGACTGGTCGCCTGGGGGATGACCGCTGTCTACGTCCCGCAGCTCGGCTGGTGCTCGGCTAGCAGCGACGACTCGCACATCGACCACGACGGCGAGCCGGACTACGAGGCATGGCTGATGCAGTTCATCTACTTTGGGGTGGTGCCTGATGCCAAGCTAGTCGACCTGGTGGACTTTGGCAGCTGCCCCTCCAAGACGTTCGACAAGATGATGGGCTTCGTGGAGCGACGCGATTACCTGACACAGCACGTTAACCCATGCTTCGAGGATGGCCTTGGCAACCTCTTCGACCACAGCATTATAGACACCCTGGTGGTAGTCGCGCCAGTCTGCCACTATCTGCTGGGCGTCATCCCCTGGAAGTTCTTTGAGATCAACTACGATCACGTGGAACGCAACCCCGGATTCCTGGCCGAAAACCAGCCCCGCATCGATGAGCTCACCACACTTGCCACGCAGATCCGCGAGTCGCCCAACCTGTGCACCGCCTATGCGGCCATTCGCCAGACGCACGCCCTGGAGAAAGGGAAACGATGCGGCAAGATCTCGACACCCGGCTCTGTGACCGAGGGCCGGATCCAGGACTTCTTCGACATGCTCTAGCTGGAGCACAAGGTTGTTGAGACAGGTGATTTCGTGGTTGGTGTATGCCTCTAGATGGAGATGGGAGCTGCTGTTCTCCCGGACATGGACGGCCGTGGCGAATATAAAATTCCTGTGCGGATCCCATGTCCGGGAGAACCTCCTCAGGATACCGGCCAGTGGCCGGCCTCTATTCAGTGTAGACTCAGACAAACACGTAGTGTCTGCCAGAGTCGCATCGGCATGATGGGACCACCCATAGTGTCTTCCATCTACCTTGACAACGCTCACCTGGTAGGATGCTAAAGTGCTTAGCATTTGCACCACGGCAGACTCTGGCATATTCACATTGAAGATTTCCACTACCTCTTCTCACTCACTTATTCTGGGGCTCCTCCTTCTTCGATACAACCTTGTATGTTTGGCTACTGCGACAACCGGTTTTATCGATGAGGAAGGAGCGGGACACTAGCTCGCCTCGTAGGTACAGAGACCTGACGATATTTATAGAAGTGCCTGGGCCTGATCGGACTGCGCGTTTCAGGGTGATTGGTTCGACACGGTGGTCTTCCATGTTCTCCAGAGTAACAACGAGATATGCCAAACTTTTGCCTTGCGTTATAGTACAAGGTGGTCGTTTTATTCACTAACTTAACTGTACAATAAAACCTACAAAGTTTGGCAACTTATACTGTTACCAGTTTACGTATTTACAATGAACAGATAATTTAAAGCAATGTTTCCTAAGCTTCCCTAATTTCAACCAGCTCTTCCGTATTTAAAACCATTCAGCAAGAACTCCTTTAATCGGAACCAAAACGACTCTCCGGACTCAAACTCGAAAAGACTCAAGACTCCCGATAAAAGGCAGAGTGCCCTTTATATACTACTCTCAGTTTCGCTTCTACCTCCATCTTGGTTTCGCCGGAGGTTTATCCTATTCTCATTGGACTATGACTTTGATTTGACCAATCACCACTCCGACCCTCCCTCCTATGGAGGGTGCCTTTTACCTAGCACTTGCGGTTTGGCTGGTTCTTGAGTGATGGGATCTGTCATCCTCCTAACTATATTTTCGGATTCCAGCTGGCTTAACTTGTCAGGTCTGACGAATGACCTGCCAGGAATGACGAATGCTTGTTTGATAACAAGGATTACTGGTGGATTAACTTGTCTATATGATTGATATGTTATTCTCGATTGTGCACCTAGTGCCTACAGGACGCTACAATGTCCATGTCTGGTTCATTGCCTAATAGCCGAAACCTGTAGAATGCTAGAGTTAATTGGCACACGAGATACCATTCATCATAGCTGGATTATATTCGGCTTATGTTGTCACACGCTTCCGTGAGAACACAGACCGCTTACATAACTTCACTAAGTCCGTCTGTCATAACTAATCCTTTGATTTATTGCCACCAGGTGCTACGCCTTGTGACTCATACTCGATTCAGTTTCTGCAAAACTGTAACTGCGCAGTAGCTGATGTAACCACTGCCAGTCATCCAGTGCTGCTAATACATAGCCAAATAATAAGATGCGGGTAATGCATCTAAATATAGCCTGTTACATAGTGCTGGTAATATATCTAAATATAGATTATGATCGCATCGTTTCTGCGAAACTGCTTGATGCCACCAAGTGCATCTAAATATACATTGTGACATAGTCTATTAGCTCACCTGGTATTCAACCATGAATTTCACTCGGGACTTACTCGCACATATAAGACGTCCAGTGGGGTCATGACTTCCCACCAAACAGTCCCATATCTACAACATGTTACGCAGAAAATCTGGTCCTGAGCAGGCGTCTCCAGCAGACAACCATGTCCTACCCTCTCCACACCATAGAAGTGGCAGACAGTCTCATCTCTTCACGTGAGTGAAATCGGTCGTAAATGTTTCTCCGCAAGGGGTTGACTCAAGGATTGTACTGGGGGGCATCCCGGAAGTGGGCCCACTTGGCATCCAATATCATGGCAGTCTCAGCGCCCTGTGCCACTGCTGTAGACGCCAGCACGAGCAGTATGATGAGAATCATGGCTATATATGAAGAGTTAAACTGAACAGAGTGAACCCCTCGAGAAATATCTGTGGCAGATCGAGCCCTGTTCCATCCGGATCGATAGTGATCGTCATCCCCGAAGGTGAAGATGACAGGTGGAAATGTGGTTCTTCCTGCCGCCACTGCGGCTGTCCTCGCTACAGTGGTGAGTGGGGTGACCGAGCACTGTCTCGGAATTACTCACCTGACAAAGATCGCCATCAGTGGTGTCACCTACACTGCCACCGCCAAGATCTTGGGTGAATGTGTTACACTAACGGAGGACACGGTTCTAGGGCTAGCGACGAGTGCAATGGCTGAGATCATTGTCGCCTACGTTTAAAACCTCTGAATAGTGAGAGATGGATCACGAGACCCATGCAGCACAGATGATACAATGCCCAGTTGCTATACTTCAGCTCCAAGCATGGATGTTCCCTGCCCGAGACCATATGTGACAGCCTAAACCTCAAGGAGACCAAAGGGGACTTTATCGCAGGTGTACAGAGGGCAGCTGATCTGTACCACTTCATCTTCAGCAACAAGGAGACAGGTGAGCTGTCACACTTCAATCCATCTCTGGAAAAGGTGCAGACAATCACCTACAAGTTTAATCCAGCCAGGAATTAGCCTGCTCTACGTGTCATCGCTGACAGAGTGTTGCAGCTGCCACAACTTTTTTTTCATTCATCAGAAGGCTGAGGAACTTCGTCCGAGGTCTCCGCTACTTCGTCAGATGCTTGAGGACCTCCGTCAGAAGCTTGAGGAACTTCGTCAGAAGCTTGAGGAACTTTGTCAGTTTTGTCAGAAGCCTGTTTTTTGTCAGAAGGCTGTTGCTGAAACTCTATCCACTGAGGGTCAGATGCTAGGACTCTCTTCTTCTGGAACTTCTCATGGAGTGGGCGGATTTGATGAGGTAGTCCTGGTAGTTATCTGGGAATTTCAGAAATGCTGGCAGATTACTGGCCAATCTCTGGCGCCCTCTTTTGTTGAAGATGTGCTCAACAGCCCCCTTGCGGCCAACAGTGAGCCCCTCCTGAGTACCTTCTGCATGACCGGTGTCGTGGCTCTCCGCTACAGCAGCACTGACCTACTCCCTGAAGTAGTTATTTGCTCCAGACTGGAGGCTATCCAGTATATCTCGCTCTTCCTGGCTATGGAGGCTAAATACAGCAGCCCACTTCCTGACCATTAGTAGATCTTTGGGTTCGACCCTCGCCCTTTGGAGAGCTAGAATAACAGGACTGTTGGTTTGGGCCACAGGTAGGTTGAGTGCCCTGCCCTGGGTGCTGTCAAACTTCCGGTAGAGTATCCAAATCAGGAGTTCTTTTGTACTACGAGCTGGCGCTCCTTCCTCTATGGCGGCCAGTATCTCCGCATCAGACGGAGGTGTGACCTTGGCTCGCTCGTGGATAATGTTGATGTCACGAAGCAGTCCTCGGACCCTGTCACAGTGGGACAGTGCACGTCATGGCTGTCATGCTGACTGTCGTGCCGACTTGTCCTGCTGCTTATAGACAATCTTCTGGAGAACTTTACCGAACATGGCAGCCGTTTAAAACCTCTATATACTCAGACCTTAAACATGCTGCAGTATGTGCAACATCCAGATGGGGCCATTGAACCCGCGACATCGCACCACACTGACCCTCGGAAGGACCGCCTGATGGTCATTCGACCCAGTATACACAATGAGAACCCATTGTTCACTGCTGAGAAGTACATCGACTTTGCAATCTCGGCACAGATCAACGAGATCAAGAGCATGACACTCGAGTTCAAGCTTCAGAGCACAACAGAACAGACAGTAGAGCTCCCGCAGGTTCTGAACAGGTGGGAGATCGTGCAGAGCAACAGCACCGCGGACACCACCTATGTGAACGATGAGTACCAAGTCCTAGGTCCGCCGGCTCGTGGACCAACCTTCTATGCGAAGGGAAAGGGGTACTATGCTGTGAGGTGCAATGAGGGGTTCACGGAATTCGAACTACGAGCAGGTGTCGAGAGGCCTGTGGCAGTTCCACTCTTAACCCTCCTCGAGAACACACACGTGAATCCGGTTGCCATGCAGGATATGCTGTTCCTCCGGGTGTACACTGAGCAGCTCGCAGATGTGACGATGAATGCTCCAAGACTTCATGTCTTGCATGACGAGAATGATCAGAAGCTGAAGCAAACGGGTTCCAAACAGTGAATCGTGCATGTGGAGCGAGAACACCAGCAGGTCCAAGCAACAGCTAACCAACGGGTAGAGCTGACATTGTATCGTGGTGTATTGGACTGTGTCGCTGTTGCGGTTCTGGTTCAGATGGGAGGAGCCATCCAGCGGGTGGATAAGCTAGACGACTTCAAGCTTGTGGTTGCTGGGACCAATGTTCTTGGTGAGGTACGCGAGCAGGCTGATTGCCAACTCTACAGACAGAGAACTAAGTCATATACGCTTCTGTGACTAACCAGTGAAAGCGACGACCTCGAGTGCCGTCACCACCTCGGGGGCAGGGACATCCCACCTAATCATGGCAACCGGCTCAGCGTAAGACTCCTATCCTCACAGCTGCAGCTGCCACCACTACTATAAGCTCTGCTGTCTTCTGACCTGTTGATGCTTCATAGTCGACCGTTAGCTCAGATATTTTTACAACCTCGTAGTACTCATCGAGACTCTCATCTGCCTCTTTGATGCTCTGTTTGGCCTGAGCTCGGAGTTGTCGTCGGCGTGCCTCCCTCTGGCGCATATGCTCGATTGCTTTGCTGTACTCAAACTTCTCCTTAGACAGCTTCTCCATCGCCTGGTTATGACACTCACGCTCGACCTCTGCCACCTTCTTGTCGGCGAAGCTGAGTCCCCAGTTCGCTAAGGCAAACACACCCACATTCAAGATTGCGGATGCCATGCTATAGTCTATAGACTACAGTTTAAAGCTACTATATAGCTGTCCCCCAGCGACAGATCCCCAGAGCGATGTATGAACCACAGGCTTATGAAGATCCAGTCGAGGATATAGATGACGAGGACTATGAGGGGGACTATGATGAGGAGGATTATGATGCAGACTACGCTGTCGGTGGTGAGTATGCTGATGTAGAGCCTGACTCCCGCAAGCTAGTAAACAGAGCAAAAGGAATCTATCGCTCTTACGTAAAAGGCTCTGCTCGCTCTGTTCACAATGAAGGCTGGCGAGGCGGTCCGCAAGATCGCCAACAATGCTCTCCATGGTGTGGAGAAGATTTCTGAAGCCATACCAGCCATCACCTCAGGAGTAGGTACGTTCTTCCGAGTTGCAGGCCTTTGGCTACCGTATGTTGCCATAGCACTCGCGGCCATCTGGGCTGCTGAACATTTAAGCCATACTATATAAGGATGGCATCTCTGTACGACCTGGTCAAGACACTTAACTTCCGAGGGTAGATCGATACACTACCATTCAGTGAGGATCCAGCAGAGACTAGACGCCGGTGTACAGAGGTGTTTGAAGAGGTCTTCAGTGATGGTCGAATGAATGACGGCCGTCTGTTCATCTGTTTAGAGTTCACACAGGCCATGCATGACAGGACGGGAGTGGACTTCAGTGATGAAATCACCCAGGCTGTGTGTGACAGGACGGGAGTTGACGTCAGTGATGAAATCCGGAAGCTTATCAACCATCATTCTTGAGGAACTCTACTATCAGCCTGGTGGATATTACCGTGAGCCCCCTCAACTACTCGAGGCTGCACGTTGCAAGGGCCACAGCTTCACATTGGAGACAGTTAGCCAGTGGCTCAGCCGCCGAGCGATGTGGCAGATATACAGACCTCGTCCATGGCACATCAGGCATGCCCATTTCGATGAAACTGTCCTGAACAGAGTTCACCAGGCAGATGTTCTATTCCTTCCACATGACTCAGTTGGTCATAAGACCTACACGTATACCCTCACCATCGTCGATGTCGCCAGCAGGTACAAGGCTACAGCACCGCTCACAGACAAGTCAGCTGGCCAGGTGGCCCAGGCATTCCAGGGTGTCTACGAGGCTTCGGAAAATCCCCTCCGGTGGCCGGAATTGTTGCCGATGGATGAGGCTAAGGAATTCAGAGGTGAGACTGCAGCCCTCATGTGGAAACACGGTGTGGTAGTTAGGTGAGGCGAGGTAGGGCATCACCGTGCCCAGGCCATCATTGAGCAGTGGAATCGGACACTGGCAGAGGGACTGTTCCCACACCAATACGCCCAGGAAATGGCCGCGCCGAGTGAACGTTCTAGAGTATGGGTGAGAGGGCTGCCTGCTGTGGTGGAGAGATCCAATGCCGAGGTTAATAGGCTCATCGGGAAGAAGCCGGTAGAGGCTATCAGACACTCTGCTGTTGCCAGTCACAGCTCTAGAGGAGTGAACAAGGGAGAGGAGTGCCTACCACCTGATGCTCTGGTTCGGTACCTGTATGAGCCTGGCGAGCTGGAAGGTGGTCGAGGGCGTGCAACAGATCCTAACTGATCGATAGATGTTCACAGGCTTGACATGTATGTGGAGGCGGAAGGGCAGCCTACACTGTACTACCTGGCACGCCAGCACGGAGTGTCTTGGCGACCATTTGTTGTAGAAGAGCTTCAGCTGGTCCATGCAGACACACGGCTACCACCACCTAGGGTGCTAACATGATACTCGATAGGCTCAGTATGGACACCATCTGGCAGCACATTGCGCTTATCATAGTAAGCGGAGAGTCCGAGTTTTTTCTGCTCATATGTCACCATACGCTGGTTGTGCATGCGTAGGCCTCGGTTTTTAGCTCTGTCTACCCAGCCATGTAGGGCGCTGTAGAACCTCTGCCAAGAGACCTCATTCTACCGCTTTGATATTCCCTTAGCCGAGCACTTACTTGCAGCTGTGCTCTCCACGTAGTAGCATTTGGAGCAGAGAGCGATACCAGGAGAGCCTTCGAACTCGAGCTTGAACAGTCCCGGAGTCCATCCAGACCATTTGTCCCAAGCTAGCCAGTCACGCTTATGAGCCTGGTACTCTGCCCGCATCTCAGGGCGAATGATGTCGTCGAGGTTGGAGCCTTCTATAGCAATATGCGTGGAGTCAGTGTCCATCTGCAGGTACTCAAAGCTGTCACGAGCTACGTAGCGATCGAGGAAGTTGTAGTAGAACTCCAGCATTCACAGCTTCGCGAGCTCATAAAATGCTATCCCCCACCTGGAAGGGCCTTCGAATAGTGATTCTTGGTGCCCTGTAGGTGGGGCTTAGAATATACCTTCCGTATTCTCTGCATGTCGTAAGAGGCGACTAAAGGAGGTAAGGGGGAGGTAACCCTGACAGAAACCTCGAGTGCTGAAGACGGAGGTTCCAGGCCGCACGGCGCACTCTAATAAACCATGGATCCATGCACTTAACGCTTATGATCATGTTGATAGTTACTTACAGGACTGGCAGTATGATCAGCGAACGAAAAGAAGAAGGGATTCTTGGCTTGCGACTCTGGAGCTCGTGTGACTCACTGATCTCCTCGAGATCTTCGAACCATGCACTATGCAGGGCCTTGTCTACCACGTGCTATTCCTTCATGAAGCTGGTGTTGCTATGACGTTCTAGGGCCTCGGTGAGCTTCCCGTAGACACTGTTGCTGAGGATTTTGAAGAGATCTGCCAAGACCGCTTTGCTCTTATCTACATCTCCCGAGTGGCGGGCCTCCGTACCATTCTCCACGAACCACTCGAATGGGCGCTTGGCTGCATAGTCTATGGTGCGGTATACAACAGTGATCGCCAGACCATGGGTTATATGCCACATGCGTGTTGGTGCGTACAGCAGCCACTTCTTGCCAGGGAGGGCACCGACCAGCTTCTGGGTGGTGGGACGCTTCCTCCCTGTTCGCCCTAGATATGCCAGCATCTCAGAAGAGATTGCCTTTACCGGGATCTCCTGGTTATAGAAGAGGAGGCAATTTCCTCGAACTTTGCCCACAGAGCCTTGGGGACCTCTATATCCACCTCAGCAGAGCCAAACCAGCTGTCTGCTAGGAGAGCCTCCTTAAAGCTAGCTACACCAGTGGCACCGGACAAATGGCGCACTATCTCCTTACCACAGGGCATCTCTTTGGCCATTGTTGACAGGTACAGAGCATTTGCGTCATAGCCGAGTAGATGTTGGCAGACTCGCTCACTCTGGCGGATTCGAGTCACACCGGCCTCGTGGTATCTGGTGAATACGATGATCGGACCTCCAACAACAGCACCCTTCAGCATCTCATAGGCTTCCTTGCTCGGTGAATAGAGGCTACCATCCGGCATGTGCTGAGCAGTTCCACGTAGGAAGTACTGCAGTGACACACCTGGGAGAGACACTGCGTCTTTGAGGATGTCTATTTCTCGTTCTGTGAAGACCTCCCGCATCCACTCTAGGGCTTTGATGAATGGACTGACGTCCAGGTTGTTGTAGTATCGCAGCCAGTCGGCGAATGTCCGCATTCCATGCTCGCTGAATGTCTGGGCACACTGTTCCCACTCTGCTCGCGTCAAGAGGTAGCCACCCTTGAGCTTAGATGTCCATGCTGAGTAGTCAGGAAGCCCTGGATAGTTGAGCTTCTCATGTGTGTCAAACCATTCATACGGGAACCAGCTCTTCTGCTGTGTACAACCGTAAGCTTTGACCCATACCTCGTACGAGACTCCTGGGCCGAGGTAGTTCAGCACATCGAGAAACCGTAGCTCATGTGTTATGAGGAACATGGTTTGACTAGCCTTCTTGGTGACTTTCACTGTACCTGTACTGTCAGTCAGCTCATCGACAAAGTACTTCTTGATGAGGTTCAGGTCATACCGGCAAGAGTTCAACCCCAGTACAGGCACTTCATCACAAGTCGCTTTGGGAGCTTGTCCAGGTCTGTCGGTATGTACTGTGCCCTAACCCTTGTCCGGAATAGATATGCTCGGAGTTGGATCACCAGCATACACTCTCTGATCAGTTCTTTGGGGTCAAGATTGCAGAGCTGAGTGAGCAGCCAACTAACATAGAGATAGGTATGTGAGTATATCGTGAAGCTGTGTAACAGTAGTCATGGTGTATATCACTGTGGATGCCTGTCTCTAAATGGGCATTAAGACCCTATTATGTGTGGTTGATCACAAAGCGATCAGTACCTGGAACCTGTGGGGGGGTCAGTCGTGTCGATTTGATAGTGGATGCTTGTCTCTAAATGGGCGTTCAAATGCTATTATGTGTGGTTGATCACAAGGCGATCAGGCCCATTGTGTGTAATATTGTTTGTAGCTGAGCGTCTACACGTAGTTGAGTGTTTTGAGTTTTTACACGAAATGCATGGTTGTGCATTCACACGTGGTATACCATTATCGATGCTGTGTCTAATTGGGTGTTAACGCATAGCAGGTGGGCTATATAAACTACTATTCTTGACTTTGGCCAGCCGAGGGTCTGTGGTCTGCAATCATGGGTTTTATGTGACTGTGCGAGTTGGTCTTGACGTGATGTCATGCTTCTCGGGTAATGGGTAAAGAGTAATTGTAGACATGTTTACCATTTTCTAATAACACATAGCGATATTTGAACCTGTGATTTTAAAGCTTGCTAATAACACATAACGAGATTTGAACCTGTTGTATAATACAATGCATTAACTATCTCGACCATGTATAGCATTAGTAATTATAGCTGATAAGTTATGTGTTCTCACATTGCTGTGTTGCTGCGCTTATCGGGCTCAACTCACTAGATCTTGACGTCACTTCGAGATAACGCAGTAACAGTGATTTCACAACTCACGCTCAGAGATAAGAGTATTAAGAGTCGATATTTTAATGGTGTTACGGCGGGTCTATCAATAGAGTTGTTGAATTGCATTAGGGTTCCCATGCTGCAGACTGGGGTTCAAATCCACTCAAAAGACCTCGCTAGAACTTACCCACCACGACACCCCCCAGTGCGGGGTCAGAGCACCACAGACACATACATACACCAGCCAGCTGGAATAGCAACAGGGTAGGTAGGAGATTTGTGGGGTAGGAGAGATAGGATAGGTACATGGTGTAGTTCAGATCGACCGGTCGGGTACCGGCCATACCAGCTACGCTGGGTACACGCCGCCTGTCCTGGATTCGTTCCCTGAACACGGCCCCCTGGGTAGAGCCATAGGCCTATGAGAAAGATCACATTGCAAAAACGACTATGTTCGTTAAAGCGCATAATGTGCATGCGTGCGCTTAGATGCTATTTTTGATGAAGCACGTGATTTACGACCAAGATAGGATGGCGCTTTTAGTGTACCAGGATGGTAGCCTGTAATCCTTTTTGATTACCTGTTCCCGTTGACTCTGGGATTAATCAAGATCAGAATTCGACGGGCTTTTTAAATCTGTAAACTATTTCAAAATCGGTCAACCCATCCTGATTATCTTCAAAATTTTGCCGTGACATCATAACCACGTGGACGCAGAACTTCTAGAATGTTCTAGATCATTCGACTGTGCTATTATTAGATATGCGCTGATTGGCTGTTGTTTGAACGATGATTGGTTGGAGCCTGCACCTGTGATGCCACAAGGAGTATAAAAGGAGATGCGATCCAGAGATCGAGAGCATCCTCATCCAGGGGCCGAACAGGTTGGACCTGTACTAGCTACTATTGAACGACGATACGCATATTACCTCGCTTCAGTCGGTTTTTCTCCCATAGCTAGCAGTCACCCAACCCACCGCACTAAAACATTTTTGTAACTCCCTACTTACGGGAGCAATTTGGAACTTTCTGATTACTGTTCACGAATATCAATATCTACTTCGGAACACAAACTTGCGGTGAGGCCTTTACGGCCTGAATATGTGTGTCTACAGATGTAGAGGCAGGATGTTCTTTAATGGATGACCCGCCGGATCCGTCCGCCATGCCTAAAAGTGGTATTTCAACTGTCACCACACTAATATCGTGTAGGTTTTTCTGACTTTCGACCACAGCAAGTAAACTCTGCCCGCTGCGTCTTCAGAGCTGGCTGACGTACCCAGTACCGTTAAGCTTTATTTTGTATCTTCATTTGAATCTGACAACCTCCGCTTGTGATCGGGTTGTTTACAACTTCCATCCATGCCATCGGTGTATGGGAACTTTCTTCACAGCAGTAATGCTATCGTATCTTTTGCTGTCTATATGTTAGAAATTCTATTAGGCTTACAGTGCTGAGCGATGTACTCCCTCCATGAGTGTTCTTGTGGGAATCCTGTTTGCGGAAACCAATTTGCGGAAACCGACCTGTGGGTACTTTCCAGCTTCATGAGAATGCATCAACGCATGTCAACTATGGAATGACGTATCAATTTCAGCAACATGGTAGCCTAACTTAAGAATGACTACCGAGTATTCAAGTAACTATGCCTCACATTTTAATAATTTCGCTAAATGTACTCTTCTAATTATATTGTATCCATAAGACTGATCCCGATGACTAAAAGGTAACGTAATGGTCTTAGGACCACTAGTTATAATTTCTGTATATGTTTATAGTTATTCTTATTTTCTGTAAGGTGTTTTTACTAACCGCACCATAGTAGGTTCGTTAACCTGTGCTAAAGTATATAATTCTGATCATATTACACTGTATTCCTTGTTCTGGTTAGTTTATATATATATGGCCATCAATTCATATGTTTTGCTTATTTATAGAAAATATAGGACTGCAGTGCATGTAGGAAACAGCATACAGCAACACTGATATATGCAGCACTTTCTTCCACTACCAACAATTTTTCACTGACGTCGCTGTCCGTGCTATAACTCTGTTTATCCTGGCATGCTACCGACTAAACCTTTTCTATTTAGCTCGATAGGATAAGGTTCAAAATGATTAGAGACACTTTCTTCGTTACAAAATCTGTATTATACTCCTCTCTTCCGTTAGTCCGATAATCTAGCCCCGCACTCCAGTAAGACTCATAACTCCAAGATTTTATCTCTCTTCAGGCTCCACTCAGCCTTGTGGCTTCTTAATTGTTTGGATGTCCCTATCCGCACTATGGACTGATACGACTCTGGGAAACTATTGGGGTTTCCGAGCGGTGATGGCCAAGGTGGGGTATCACACACATTCCCTCCGTGTCTTCGGAAACTTAGTAGTTAACACTTTTGCCAATGTAGGAAAGCACTGCGAAAACATATCTTAATTATTATTTTATTTACTGAACCATCCTCCCGCACCACAGTGCAAAACTGGGCAACTTGTATATAAACCTAACGACAGGTTAAACGGTTAGTTCCATAGAACCCGGTGACGGGCGAGATGCGTATCCCAACCGAATTCCATAAGAATGTCTGGGCATGATATTTAGATCTGCCATGCCCTTAGGGAAACGACGTTCATGGTGGGTATTCGTCTCTCTTACCCCCGCCATAACGATAGGACAATTGTCTAATAATGCTTTCGTGAAAAGTAACCTGTGTCCTATAATGTTTTATGCGGTTACGGAGCAAGATGTTCGGATTCTTATCCAGTTCGGATATGTATGAGCGCTGTCTTCATTATTGATGTCTTGGGGCATCTGTTCTCAATGACAGCCGTGTCTAATAGCTAGGTAGATACCAGCCATTTGTGGCCAAACAGAGTTCTTGTTTCTAAAAACATAAAAGCAAGGGAAGCAAAGCAGAAGGCCCGCATATATAAAGCGGCGACTACTAATTCAGCATACTAAGAATCACATAAGACGGTGACGGGAATCCATCTGGAATCGTTCATCCCGTCTTCACGCAAACAGCACGCAACCATATAGTCATAATCTCACTAGTTATGGTCTTTTCTTTCTCAAGCATTTTTGGTTGAAATATTAGTGGGCCCATTTTTGCCTACTACTCTTCTCCCGTTTTAAGCAGTGGTGACACCTTCCCGAGATGGAGGCCCGCGTGAGGCACATGCTTCTCGCAAGGATTCAGCGACGACGGTATATGCGAGGATAATACTCCTCACCCAAACAGCACTAGGAGTAGTGCCCGCATGAGCCACATAACTTTTCGTCCGAGATAATCTTCTTCCTTTCAGCTTAGAGGTATAATAACTTATATTAAGTTAATTAGTTAAGTCTCGTGTATGGGAGCCTCGCCTGCAGGGATACATCTGCGGACCTACGAGTCTGTGTGGTACCTCCGGGAGCCCCATGTTTAAAGGTTCATCTACCTGTCTCTATGTCTCGTATTTTCGTATGCTCTTATTTTAGTTTTATCTAGCATATTTATAATTGTTTAGGTAAAATCATTGCATAGACTTATATTTTTAGGTCACCAAAATCAAATCTTGTAAATCCATAGATCACGATATTGCTATGGACAGGCATACTGGTGACACAAATTCTTGGGATGAGACCATTGTATTTAATGTTCGCAACGATGGTCGCACAGCCCCACTGGAACGATTGAGTTCCACCAGCCTTAGGAGCCAGTTTTTTTTACCTGCAGGGCAGTCTCGTACAAGGTCCGTCACCCCGGGACCGGATGCTAACCAGCGTCATCATTCGTTGTGCACTTGTGGTGCGGCGAGTCGACATGATACACTGGAATGGCTCAACACTACCCCGCGAGCTACAATAGGTAGGATAGGTACAAAAGTGTCCCACAGATAGAAAAACCTCCTCAAGATACCGGTCAGAATAGAGAGAGAGAGGCCAGACACTGGCCAGTATCCTGAGGAGGTTCTCCCGGACAGTGGGGTCCGCACGGGAGTTTTATATTCGGCACGGCCGTCCAGGAGAACAGCAGCTCCCATCCCCATCTAGAGGCATACACCGACCGCGAAAATCATATGTCTCAACAACCCTATGCCCAGGGATTGAGTGTGCGGTGGGGGCCACGGATCGCTGAACGGCTGCCAGTTGAGGGAGGTGGTATCATTTTGACTAGTAGTATGGTCAGAGTCAAAATGATGCTACCTCCCTCAACTGGCAGCCTTTCGGCGATCCGTGGTGGCCCCCCCCGCCCTCTCAATCCCTGGGGGCATAGCGCCCATCTCCATCTAGAGGCATACATCAACCACGACATGTCTCAACAACCCTATGCCCCAGGGTTTGAGAGGGTGGTGGGGCCACGGATCGCCAAACGGCTGCCAGTTGAGGGAGGTGGTATCATTTTGACTCTGACCCTACTACTGTCTGTCTGTCTGTCTGCTGTCTGCTGTCTGTCTGTCTGTCTGTCTGTCTGTCTTTACATTGAAAAAAAACCGCATTGGCACAGGAATTTAATTAAAAATTTCTTTACCTAAATTTGTCCTATCGAGACCAAGTTTAGATTTACTTAGGGTGGTCCCCCCTTGAGATTAGTTGGGGTAAAGTGAACTTATCAGTAGGTCGCTTTATCAGGTAAAGGCTGGGATTGATCCTACATTATAGAGAAATCACACACACGAATGCACACGAACGCACACACGCACGCACGGATGCACACATCTGAACGAATGCACGAATGCATGCAATAATACATGCACACAGTAATACATGCACGAATGCACGCAATAATGCATGTATGAACGCATGCACGAACGGACGCACGAATGCATGCACGCACACACCCACTCACTAATGTACTCACGAATTAATGCACCCACACCCACATACACACACGCACACATACACCCACGTAAGTATAGATGCACGCACGTACGGATGTACGAGCACACACCCACACACATAGGCACGGACGCGCGGACGCACGCACGCACGCACGCACACACACGCGCACACACACACGCGCGCGCGCACGCACGCACGCACGCACGCACACTTTTGCAGACACAAAACTAAAAGATTTCCTACGGATATGATTTCATGTTGCCCCACCATTGATTTTGGTTGGGATTAGATTTATTTAAGAATAGGTAGGGAGGGATGAAACCTTGTCATTGTTATCAGGGACCATGAGGTCTAACTTTGATCTTACTAGCAAATCTTTCAGGTTTGTATTTCTATTGTAAGCTATTACTGGTCGTGCTTTGATCGGTTCCTTTAATTTAGATTGCAACAGTAAATATTCGTCTTTCATGGTTTTCGCTAATTCAACATTACGTCTATTGTATATGAGTTGAAATGGGATAATTTTTTTCTTTTGTAATATTCCTGAATCTACATTTATTCCAAATGGTGCCTTTGTTTGGAGTGTTCTAATCCAATGGCCTTCTCGTATTTTGCGAAACGAACTCGTTTCTTCTTCACTATCGAAGGTCGGAATCTGTTCTATTGGCATGATTTCAAAATGATGCTCAACTGAATGATCAGGAAGTTGGAAATGTTGAGCAATTGGCGTATCTGCTGAGGTGTTAATATCAGAAACGTGGCGTCTACCACGCACTCTAAATGCATTTTTTGTTTCACCAACATACTGTTTCTGGCAAAGGGCACAATTGATCAAATAGACTACATTCTCAGAATCACAATGCATATTTGTTCGGATATGATATTCATTTTTAGTTTGAAAACTCAGGAATGTTTGTTGGTTTACAATATAGTTGTTTACTTTGCATCTGTTTTTGTCGCATTTAGAAACTGATGCATCGCACATGATTGGTTTATTGTGTTTAATTTGGACAGGTTCAAACTCGGGTCCGCTATGAGGTTTTAGATTTTCAAGCTCATTGATGGTTTCTGCTTTAATTTTTCGAAGAAAACGGGCTGAATAGCCTCGTGCTTTCAAAGCATCAAACAGAGTAGAGCATGCATCATTCAGATTTTGCCTGTTGCTAGAGTTTCGAAAGAATCTTATGATTTGTGATTTGATCAGCCCTTTAAATGTGTGTGGAGGATGAAATGATTTTTTGTGAAGCAGCTGATGGGAGTCTGTTGGCTTAAAGAATACTTTATATTCTAATTTTCCAGAGGAGTCAAATTGAGGACCCTTATAGATAGTGACATCTAAAAAGTCAACTGATGTTCCACTAATAGTAGCTTTTAGCTTGATGTTTGAATCTTGGTTATTTAAAATGCTAAAAAATTCCCAAAAGTCTTCTTCTGAATGCTGCCAAATTATGAAGATGTCATCTAGATATCTGAGGTAAAGAAGAGGCTTTTTGGTTGATTTGTTCAGTGCCTCCTCTTCCCACTCTGCAACATAAATCGTGGCAAAATTTGGGCTGAATCGTTTACCCATTGCGCATCCATAGATTTGAAGGTAATTTTCACCATTAAATTGGAAATCGTTTCCTTTAAGACTTAACTCTAATAATTTTACAATTTCCGTGTCTGGTCGATCTGGATCAGGAAATTTGACAAAAGAATTCTTAATAGCATTGACTCCAGCATCAATATCTATATTCGTATACATAGCATCTATGTCTAATGTGACTAAATATGCCTCTTTCGGAACTGATAATTTGGATAACTTTGAAAGAAAGTGTTCTGTGTTCTTGAGAAAGCTCTTGTGTCTATTAGCAATGGGCTTTAAATAGTAATCAATATATTCTGAAATGCCATAAGACTCACTGCCACAGTCTGAAATGATGGGTCGTCCAGGTGGTGTCAATGGATCTAACCAGGTGCTGATAGGTTTATGGATTTTAGGCAAGATATAAAATGTCCGATTTTGTGGATTATTCTCACCTAGCAGATACTTTAGCTGTTTCTTATTGATGTACTTATCTGTATGCAATGAATTAAGTATTTCAATGAAATTTTGTCGGTTTTGAGGCCAAATTAAATTATCAAGTTTTCTGTAATGCCTGGTGTTAGTTAGCTGCCTTTCGGCCTCGCGGATGTAGTTTTCTCTAGACATAATCACAGTTGCTGAACCTTTATCGGCTGGTTTTATAATAATATTCTGATTTCTACGTAATTTGTTGATAGCCTGTCGTTCGAGAAATGAAAGGTTTTGCTTATTGTTTGTAACTGGCAATGATCTGGCTATACCAGCAACCGTTTTTATGGTTGCTTTAATATTGTCATCAACTAGCCTATCTGGAGGGTCCCAACCGGATTTTCCAGTGAATGGTTTTGACTCTCCATTTAAATTTCGAAAATGATGGGCTATTTTTAGTGAATGACCAAAATTAGCTACTTCAATAAGACCTGTGTCTAAAAGCAAATCTAATCCTGTTTTTGGTTTTGGAGTTGGTACAAAAGTAAGACCACGATCGAGAATTGGTTTTTCAGATGGTGAGAGATCATAGTCAGCTGCTAAATTGACAAAGTTTGTTCCTAATCCTATGTTAGGGGAGCTATTGCCGTGACCCACATTTAGTTTAAACTAAGTACCGTCAACCAATGGTTATAAATACAATTAGCTGTTTCTTTCGTCCAATGGATTCTATCCTTCTCAACATGAAAATTGGCATCAGAAATTTTGGGGATGACCTTATCAACGTGGCAGTTGGACCTTGCTGATTCGTTGATACGCTTGAGACAGTACCTTTGCCTGTCTGACAAGCTATCAGGGAAGTTAATCTCAGCAAAGTGCAACTCCGCATTTGGGAAGCTATTCTTAAATTCACGAGCCATGAACCGTAAATGGCTTGAGGCTTTGGTTGGATGCTCACTTTTGGAGTTGATGCCAATATTCAGGCTGCCAGTTGAGGGAGGTGGTATCATTTTGACTCTGACCCTACTACTCTCTGTCTGTCTGTCTGTCTGCCTGCCTGCCTGCCTGCCTGTCTGTCTGTCTGTCTGTCTGTCTGTCTGTCTGCCTGCCTGCCTGTCTGTCTGTCTGTATGTATGTATGTATGTCTGTCTGTCTGTCTGTCTGTCTGTCTGTCTGTCTGTCTGTCTGTCTTTACATTGAAAAAAACGCATTGGCACAGGAATTTAACTAAAAATTTCTTTACCTAAATTTGTCCTATCGAGACCAAGTTTAGATTTACTTAGAGTGGTCCCCCCTTGAGATTAGTTGGGGTAAAATGAACTTATCAGTAGGTCGCTTTAACAGGTAAAGGCTGGGATTGATCCTACATTATAGAAAAATCACACACACACGAATGCACACACACGCACGCACACATCTGAACGAATGCATGCAATAATACATGCACACAGTAATACATGCACGAATGCACGCAATAATGCATGCATGAACGCATGCACGCACGCACACACCCACGCACTAATGTACTCACCTGTATGTCTGTTCGGAGATGAATCTAGAAAATATTGATCTGATTTGGCTCCAGTTCTAACACAATAAGGAATTTATCTTGCAAGACGATTTCTAAATGATGGCCGTGATCGAGATGAAAGAAGTCGGATGAAGGCGGATCCGCAGTAGATCAAATTCTGGATCGGTGACTATTTCGGAAATAACAGTTCAGATTTTGAAAGGGCATGGCCACACACTAGGATGTCACAACTTTGGGCGTGATCCAAAACAGTAGACCCAAGGGCTTGTGATGCTCACCTGAACCATTAGGTGTTGAACCATTTGCATTTAAACAAACATGATGTTTAATTCCAAATAAAATCCAAGATGCCACCAAAAAATAACCAATAAAAATGTTCGCTTGATATGTTGAAGCCAACCGACATATGATCATTCCACAAGTGTTGGAATTGGGCCATTAATTAATGAGGACTGCCGTTTAAATTTTCAGAAAATCAAAGATGGCTTCCAAAACATTGACCAATGCAAATTACCCAAGCGGTTAATGAGGAGTAGCATTTTAAACAATTTTCTGACATTTTTTCTGAAATCCAAGATGTCCACCAAAAAGGAATCCAGGAGTCAAAATTCTTTAAACCCATTCTGAAGCGTACCAGCCTAGGGTCCATCCAGTTCAGTTTGGTTTAAATTGGTCAAGCGGTTAATGAGGAATAAGTAGCGTTTCAACTGATTTCCCAATATTTTCGCAATAGCCAAGATGGCCACTGGAAAAGTTATGTATACAAAATTCGGTAGACATGTTCTGAAACCTACCACCCTAGTATTCATCCAGACAAGTCTGGTTAAAATGGTCTGGCAGTTAATGAGGATACTTAGCATTTTAAAGGTTTCCAGCTATTTTTTCGAAAATTCTAGATGATCCCAGAAAAATATTGACGAATCGAAATTCTTTATATAACTTCTGAAACATACCACCCTAAGGTCCTTCCAGCCGAGTTTGCTTGAAATCGGCTAAGTGGTTAATGAAGAGTAGGCCTCTAACTGATTTCCAGAAATTCCAGAAGCCTACCACCATAGGATCATTCCAGCCACATTTGGTTGAAATCGGTTAACACATAGCCTAAAAGGGGTATACAACTTGACGGGCAGACAACGGACGGGCAGACGGAAAAACGGGAGGGCGATGGTCTGGAATCTCTGATTGCTTATCATGCTCGTGTAAGCAAAACATGAATCATAAGACAGACTACTGTAACAACTTAACTATCTACTATAAATGCTTATCCTGCACTTTCCTTAGCGTGGTTGAATTTGTTCAGTATGATCAGATTAAGTTTAAATTTAGCAACATGAAAGATGGCAACAAGTTGCACATCTCTGCCAAATCTTTGCCATGTAGGCATAGGCCTACAAACTATTGAAATAATCTGGCTAATAATCAGCTCGTTAATATAGAAATATATTGTGCTTTATATATTACAATTTCGGATTTGGTAAGAAGTAAGCATATATAGCTGAAATTTGGCTATTCGTCGCTTGCCAGTCGGAATTTTCTGAATCAAAAATTCAACAAAACAGAAAATAATAGGAAGCTAACAAATGTTTTACAAATGATCTCAAATTTCCGACTGGTTCATATAATTACTACCAGATGCAGTCGCATCCAGGCCACACCCATGCTACGCCACTGGTCGTCGTTGTCGTCGTCGCCGTCGATGACAGCGGTGGTGGCCGTATTCATGGTGGTGGGGCCGGTGATGGTGGAAGTGATGGCGATGATGATGATGATGATGATGATGATGATCATGATGATGATGATGGTTGGGAGGATGTAACGATACCGGCGGAAAATTAACTGCTTTAGGATGTTATTTCCCGTTTTCAAAATCTTAAAATTAAAGGCACATATTCACAGAAGCATGCTTTTATACTTTTAGAATCTTAAATATTCAACCTGTATGTAATGAAACGAAATAAGCCATAACATATGACGATTTCAATACGTACAAATTAATATAATTTTTTAAGTTATGAAATTGAATTAGAGATACGAACGAGTTCCTAATTCAACAACGCAATTAAAAAAAATTATAATAATTTGTACGGAGTGAAATCATCATATGTTAAGATTTAGTTTGCCATGGCTGTGTGTGTGTGCGTGCGTGCGTGCGTGCGTGCGTGCGTGCGTGTGTGCGTGCGTGCGTGCGTGCGTGCGTGCGTCTGTGTGTGTGTGTGTGTGTGTGTGTGTGTGTGTGTGTGTGTGTGTGTGTGTGTGTGTGTGTGTGTGTGTACGTGTGTGTACGCACATTGAGGTACACAAATTAAACCGCTGAAAGTATACAACTTAAACAATTTTATTTTCACACATTCTGGTGTGAATGTTCACTTTTAATCTTTATTATTATTTCTCCATAACTGACTATCTGACACCTATATCGAAAGGATCCACACACCCACACACGCACGCGCGCACGCACGTATGCACGCGTATACTAAGCGGCCTCAGAATCAATTCAGCATAGGTATCTCCAGTTGATGGTCAAGGCTGTATAAACCTTTGTAACAATAAGATTAATATGTCCCGATCAACCATATGATACAGGCTCTGCTTACTTATCTAGATATGGAGAAGCGCACGAACGCACGCACGTACACGCACGCACACGCACACGCACGCGTATGCTAGCGGTCTCAGAAACAATTCAGCATACGTCTCCAGTTGATGTCTTAGGTTGTAGAAGCCTTTGCAAAAATATGTCCAAATCAACCATATGCTACAATCTCTACTTGTTTATGGAGAATCGCACGCATACGCGCACGTTCACGCGCTAGAACATGGAGATGACGCACGTACGCCAACCTGCCCGCCCGCCCGTCCACACGCATGCACACGCGCATGCAAACGCATGCACGCACGAATTCACGCACGCACGCACGCACGCACGCACGCACACACACGCATACACACATACATACACGCACGCACGCACGTGCACGCACGCACGCACATGCACACAGACATGCACGTGTGTACGCACGTACACGGCTTTGGCAGATATTTTTCGGCTCCTGTAGCCTCCTTGTGGCGATCTGATAACGCCCACCAAGTTGGAGTATCCTTCCACTTATGGCTACTCTTGTGTGTTCGATCAAGTAGTATCTTACAAGCCATTCATCATGAGCACAAAGTTGTCTGTGCTTGCAACCATTTTGCTTTAGTGTTTAACGTCCAATGGCCATATTATCTCAAATTCTACTGAATGGTCTCACCAAGTCCTGTAAACTACACTGGAATCACGCAAATATTTCCTTTCCCGAGGACTTGTTGTCACCCGGTTTTGCAGCAGAGTAATCCGGGAGGAGATGTGGGCAAACTGAAACAGTCTTCCCATAAGCCAAACGTATCCAAACATCGTTTGTCATCCATCAATAATTTCTTCATTATATGATGCATATTTTTGACACAATTTAGGAATTCTGGCAGAGATTTCTGAGCTGCCTCTATATGCCCAGTGCATGCTGGAGACCCTCACATGCTTCTATACAATGCTTAACATTCTCCAGAATCATATCTGTCATGGTGTGTGAGTTTTGCAGGTCCAGCCATATCTCGAAATGTGATACATTCATAAGGAGGGGCACACATCAGCGCATGAAATATGATTCATCAATTGGATTTCTTTATAGCCCAGCTAGATAGACCAAGGGAGTGTATACCGTGGCGACCATCCGTTCGTTTGTCACCCGTCGTCCGTCTATCATTCATCCAACCATCGGTCATCTTTTTCTTTACACAACGTCTTCTCAAGAACTACTGGGCCGGGTTCAAGTATATTGGCCAGGCAGCATCCTTAGGGCATACTGTTCCAAGATTCTTATAAAGAAGCTAATCCGCCAATTTGACCGGTGACCATCTGAGATTTCGGCCGATTTTTAGAAATGTCTAAAATTATTCTGCAAAACCGCTTGGAGGATTGAATCAAAACTCACGAAACACGATGTTTCTATTATGCTGGCCTGCAGCATTTCTGATACCTGTTGGTGCGTTTCTTGTTCTTTATGGATGGGCAAGCAGTGGATGGGTTCGTGTACGGGGCGATACTCTCCGGTGTCGATTTTATGCTGTACCAGAGCGGCCTCTCCTAGGTCTAAACCACTGGAGAAGGTTTCCGCGTGTTCATATATAATCGCATAAACTTACGCGGTGTTTAATCCTTTCATAGCATGGAAATATAGGTCCTGTAAATGGAGCAGCAGAGAAGGGGAAGAGTCGGCGTCCACCAGGCGGAAGAATTCTTCGGGTCAATGATAGTCGTCAAAGATGGTGTCGGTTTCGACAATTTGGCTGCAAATTTGCCCAGCTTTCAAGCTGATAGTGCCAGCAAAGGTATTTAAAGACTTGTTATGGGATGCGTTCGGGTCGTGGAGACTAACTATTTCTCATGGACAACAGGTTGGTGATCTGTGCGAACTCTTTATCGGGATGCAAAATGGCGTTGGGTGTACTAAGATGGAGATTTAGCATGGAGGCCCAATGAATCTCTTCTTGGCCAGGATCTAGCATGGTGGTACTAGCGAGGATAAGTGCACATGCATGGTGCAGAGAAGAACGTCTCTCTCTCTCTCTCTCTCTCTCTCTCTCTCTCTCTCTCTCTCTCTCTCTCTCTCTCTCTCTCTCTCTCTCCCTCTCCCTCTCCCTCTCTCTCTCTCTCCCCATATTCTGGTGGAAATCACTACGCCAATGGCTACTCAACACATACGAGATGCTTTTCTCGATCTCGTATCGAAGGAGATCTAGATAGATACGAATGTCTAATATGAAAATTAATTATGCCATTGCCGAAAAATCCAATTTTATTCAGTATTTTCATTATGTTACAGATTAAACCGATCAATGAAGTGTGAGTAACCATGTTTTATCGCCTATTAAAACAATGGAGGAAATTTAAGTATCGTAAAGTCGGTTATAGAAACATATTGGTGATGATTTGAGTGCATCAATATTGCTAATTGTGTTAGAAAGTGTGCTTAGCTTTATCCACAGATAGTACGATTTCTTAGTCATCGCAGCCTCATACACAATTACACATAGCTATACACTGCCGCGCTGCTTACCTACACGTACACTCTACCCATGAAGCAATTGTACAGCCACAATATAAGAGTTCTCTTGAGGATTGGCTCCCTTGAGGAAGTGCCGTTCGCAATGGCAGAGTGAGGGTCTCTGAGGTCGGGCGGCAGACCAGCCATTTGGCACCCTCTCCATTACCCACCCAATGCTGACACCTGGGGCAATGTTCCATTTTGTCGCATCTACTCCATAGCCCAACATTATACTCAACTCGGCGCATGGCTGTAATTGTCTACCTCTGACCCACTCATCAATATGCCACTGACTCGGGTTGGTCCAGCGCCAAGGTGATGATGACATGTTAGGTGCTACATCTGGGACTTTACACAACAGTGGCCACCTTGATACACAGTTCAGTTGATGTGGTGTGCAAGAGTACTTTTGGAGGGAGGGATTTCTGTCATTTTCTTCCTCGCTTCATGAACCTGAACGGAACCTCTCATAGCGAGCCTGCTCCATGTCATCTTGACTGTTGGTTCTATCATACAGTAGAATTGTGAAGCGGTCGATACCGTATGTTTATCCTCTGGCTCGTGATCGCATTGTTCTGTAGCCCCTGATAATGATAGAAATGCAGGGCTAGCCTTGCCATAGCCTTTCCAGGCCTCCCATGTGGTCTTCTATCTCTTGTTTCCAATTGATGACAGCCTGTAAATACATGGAACAGCCTTTGCCCTTTCTGTACCAATGTGTGTGGCAATCTCATGGGTTGGTATGTGTCGGAAGTGTTGGTCAGCCGTCTCTGCCTTGCGAACCCATTGTAGAACTATACGACTGTCCACTTCTTCATGCTTGGAATGAGCAAGCTGACGTATGTCTTGTGGTAGAATACATAGCCAATTGGGCACATATGTTGTAACTACCTGCATATCTGTTGTAACTACCTGCCTATCTCTAGAAATGCAAGGATCTCTGGCTTATTTGCATCTATTATTGGCAATGGCAGATCCGTCAATGATGATTACCTCGGTATCCAAAGCATCAGTTAGTGTGTGCTCACAGTTTTCGAGGGAGTTGATGTGGTCTGACTTATTACCATAAAAGGATAAAGATTGTGGGTAGGCCCGGTTCGCATACTTGAAGAAACCGTTTGATTGCCATCAGACTGAGTATATATGACTACACCATAAATGTAACTGATTATAAACTTTCCTCAGCAAGATGAAGAGGGTCTGACAGTTATCTGATGTATGTGTGAGTGATGTGCACTGCCCGTAAAAAGGAATCTCTGTAGTTCCTGGAAACGACGTTATCTGACGAAAGTCTCTCTATACAATGTTTGGTGCTTTGATCAAACGTCGCTTCTTCACCATAGGAGATGTCGTGTGCTTTTTTAGTGCAAGAGCTATGTCGTTGTTAAACGTTAACAGCTTATGTCGGCCCTCTCTATGCTCACTCATATCAGGGAACTAGCATAGGATACAATCCTTCAGTGTTGTACTATGGGCTTGAGAATAGAGTTTGACAACCAAATTATGTAAATCATTTAGCCTTAAGACTGGTGCTGTGTGCTCATCTGCAAACATGTGTTCTATGCGTGACAAAGACCATACCTTCAATTAGAGTATAGTCTAAAACACACTTTCTTATACGGCTATCAATATCAAAGGTTCTAGCATCATGTATGGAATCCTAAGAGATGTATTCACAAAAAAACGCATCTATTCAGCTTATTGGTGTTAACCGTGTTATAGCGCGACCCCTGCCACTTGGCTTGGCGTTTCTGTAAAGTGGCTAATATATACCAGGATCGATTGATTGCGTTAGCTGGTAAGTACTGAATATAACTTTGGTTTTTTTTGGGTGGGGTGTGGGGGAGAGATAATGGCATCATTAATTTTCATATTCAAGTGTATTATGTACATTATACCATTGTAAACCTTGACCATGAAAACATAAGGATGGATGCCATACTCATGGCAGTATCATGTCAACTTGCGGAGATATTGGCGAAAATGTATTTTTCGGTATTGGCGCTTTCAAAATGGCCACGATTGTGTGGGGTGTTTTCGCAATGGGTTCACATCTGGAAATCTTCAGAATTACAGAATCATGACGTAGTTGATTATGATGTCAGCCTACACGTCACGTGGTTGATTTTGACGTCATATGGCTAACTGAGAAAATGGAATCCTCCATCACTATGAATAGATTTGCTAAATTTCGTCTTTCTACCTTCTTGTATTTCAGAGATATAGCCAAACATATGTATTCCATTTTGCACTTAGTGACCCCTTGACCTGGATAGATGGTCACTTGTTCTAAGATCAATGTAGTTCTAGGCTACCCCAAAATGAATGGATATACGAAATCGTGTGAGTCTACCTGATTGTATTTCAGAGTTATGGTCAAAATGTGTATTCTGGCATTCACTTAGAAAACGAGTGACCTAAATATTTGACCTTTTGACCTCAAACTTAAATTATTTTTTTCTAGCCTGTCGTGATTTGAATGGATGTGACAAATTTGTTGATTCTGTCGTCTTGCATCCATGAGGTATGCTGCGGATAAACATGCAGACAGACAGATAGACGTCACCGACCGCAATGAGACGAACACTGAACTCATTAACTATTAATTTACAGAAAACTATACAGGTAAACTGTTGAATATTTTGAAACTAATTTGACTGGGTGTTGTTGCTGCCATAATTGGTTTCATCATATTCAACAGCATCTTTATTTATTATTAAAGAGAAAATTCGTACAACGCCTAGTCCGTCACCAAATAATCGTTCGTGACGAACTTATCCACGCCATTCATGACGCCATTGATTATGACGTCATCCAACAAATCACGTAGTTAATTATGACGTCATATGATTGATGGATAAACTGGAAAGGTCCATTCTCAGTGATCATTCCAAGCCATATGCAATGATTGGAATGGACCTTTACAGTTTAGCTATGCTCCACCCATTTCCATCTAAGCTCACCACGTCCGTGTTGGGATCGATCGATAGCTGAACTCCCTGACTATCAATTTCCAGTAAGCTGTTGAATATTTTGAAACTAATTTGACTGGATGTCAGAAACAGCGCCCAGTCAAATTAGTTTCAAAATAGTCAACAGCATGTTTATTAAACAGCAACGTCAAAATCATACAATTCGTACAAAGTGTCGGACTATTAAACGTTAAAGTCAGACTATTTGGAATCACTCATGACGTCATGATTATGACGTCAGCATACACGTCACTTAGTTAATTATGACGTCGTATGACGTCAGCTGATCGATGGATAAACTTGGAAAGGCGTATTGGATGATTACATCGATTCGTTAATCAACCATTTAGCTTTAATATATATAGGCTAAACCGGTGTGCTGTAGATTGCGAATATATGTGCTAAATAAGTTAAGTCAAATCCATGATGATATATTGAAAACAAGTTGACTGAAAGTTGTAGCTGCCGCAGGCCGTTAAATTGTTTTGGAATTATTTGGCACAATTTATATTTCACTTGATTGAATTCAAACTTTAGTATGAAACGTGTTAATAGCATAGATAATGCACTTACGATCGACATTGTAGACACCAATCATCCCATTAGCGATTTAATGGCATTTAGCAGTCCCACTAGGACCAGGCTTAATTACAAAATACAATATTGATATAATCTGCCGTATTTTGTGTCTGAATATCAAACGGTGATTACCCTTAGGCTTAATATTTATAGCGAGATTTAATATTGGTGCACGTATATGGAGTCTGAGGTGGATAAGTAGGACACGCCTTAAATACAAAATCAAATAAAATCTTTTGAGTGGAACATGATGAATTCAAGATAGCTGCCAATATGGCCGCTAATCGAGTATAATATGGCATATATCTCGAGAGCGGTTAATATTAGACCACATAAATGTATTACGAGTAGATAGACACATTCACCCAATTTACCGAAAAATGATGTATTTTACACCCCTGGCCACTCTATGATGTTATATGCCAGCAGTTTGACACCGATGTTCGATGTTTGGAAACCATTTCTAAAGTCACCCACCACTAATTATAATAATAATGAAGCCACTTTTATTGTGTGTACTTAGGTCTTAGAAGCGATGTATAAAAAATCTAATAAGCTCTTTTGAGCGGAACATGTTGAATTCAAGATAGCTGCCGAGATGGCCGCCAACCGAGTATAATATTGCATATATCTCGAAAATGGTTCATTTTAGACTACATAACTGTATTACGAGTCTGAAGAAACATGCCCCTAATATACCGAAAAATTATGCTGTTAGATCTGATGGAACACTCGGAGGCTATGGTACTTCAATATCGCAGATCTTGGTGGAAACATGGATGGCCTTTTTTGCTGATGGTAACAAGCTCCCGGAATTTCGGATGCCTCACCATGTCAAGATGGTCATTCTGTGATACTTTGTTCCAAATGCTCATTAGCCTTCTCACTATGACCTTGTCTTTCTATTATTACGTACTTCTGAATATTTTTGTCCAGGACATAGAATAACTTATTGTGACTGATGAGCTTTAGACCGACATCTTTGCCTATTCCAAATACCATGGAGGTGTTATCGCATCTGCGGGAAGCATGCACAAAAACGATACTCGTGTAGGCATTCTTCCATAGTACATGCCTGATTGAATTGACACTGATACATATGAGAGCTGTTCCTTTCTTTGTTTCATGCATGTATGTATCATGCGTCTTTACTCCAGCAAGACGTATGAGGAAAGTAAGTAGGTTGGTGTCATCCCCAACCAGTACTGAATTTCAAATATGTCCTTGATCGGGGGTGCGCTTCTGCACCGTATTTGTCATCATGGCTGTAACATGCAATGTGATTGCGAGGTAGCCTATGTCGCACGGGACGCTGGCGTATTAATGGACCTTTCGGTTTTAGCTATGCACCGCCCATTTCTAGCTAAGCTCATGTAGGGATCGATCGATCTCTGTACACCCTGACTATCAATTTCCAAAAAAATACACAGGTAAGCTGTTGAATATTTTGAAACTAATTTGACTGGGTGCTGTTGCTGCCTAAGTCAGCAACAGCGTCCAGTCAAATTAGTTTTAAAATATTCACCAGCATGCTTATTAAATAGCAAAGAATTACAAAGGCACAATATATACAACGTTTCGGACTCTGAGATTTGATGACGGTCTGTATGGAACCCTTTGTGACGTAATGACTGAGGCGTCATCATACACGCCCTGAGCTGATTATGACGTCATACGAGGTCAGATGATGGATGGATACTCTGGAAAGGTGAATTGTGCAAGCGACAGTGAATGCCTCAAGAACATACGAAGCCGTACTTGGGTTGGGGTGGGGGAAGGTGTGTGGTGGACAACTACCTTCTGATTCTCCTCATGCATCTTGCTGCAGGAAACAGCCATGACATCTAATTCCGCCCTGAACCAAAGAAACTAACAGCTCTCAAATGCATTAGCGTCAATCCAATCAGACATGTACTAGGGAAGAATGTCTAGAACAATATCCTATTGTACAATAAGCGTCAATCCAATCAGGCATGTACTAGGGAAGAATGTCTAGAACAATATCCTATTGTACATGCTTTCCTCTGGTGCGATAAAACGTCCAGAGTATTTGGAATAAGCAAAGCTGTCGGACTGAGGCTCATTAGTGACAACAAGTTACTCCGCGTACACGTCAAAATATTCAGAAGTGCACAATCATCAAAGATGATGTCATAGCGGTTGCTGAGAAGGCCATTGTCATTTTGTACAAAGGAACGCAGAATGACAATCTTGACACGATGAGACATCAGAGTTTCCAGGAATGTGTTACCATCAGCAGAGAGGTCATCTACCCACACACGTTTCCACCAACATCTGTGACGATGAAGTACCACAGTCTCCGAGTGTGCAATCAGATCCAGCAGTGGAGGGAAATACCTTAGAGGCCGAGGAATGTGGCTGGAGAGTTTCTGAAGGAATGATGACATGAGTACACTTGGACTCGAGCGAGTGAGATGCACCTGGAAGTCAGGCTGTGAAACTACGCACTGCCGGTGCGGTCGTCATGGATTTGATTGCTCGGCGGCTTGTTCTGGATGTAGAGCTGCGCGATACACCGATCTCACATCGTAAATCGATTCATTATGGTTTGCAAACCGCCGTAATCATGCTCAAACCGAAAAACCTAGTTAAGATTTTTCGGTTTAGCCATTACTGATTAATCTTTTTTAACTACAAATATCGCTGCTAAGTCAACCAACCTCTGCAGTGGTCTTAAGAACTATTAATCTGCAGACCTAAAGAAGCCTATGTTTGAAAATTCCTCTAGGGGTAAATTTTCAAAAAGAATCTTCCTTTGTCTGCAAATTCCATGAGAAAATTATAATTATATTTACCAAATTTGACGATTAAATAGTTAAAACGCAGATCCATTTGAACCTACAAAAGTTAACATTTTCGTTATTTTCTATTCCCATTAAATTGCGGATGATGAATTGCAGAATTGCACTCTGTCTGTAAACTTTCCAATATTTTGAAACTAATGTGACTGCAAGATGCTGCTGATGTCTGAGCACAGAATCCCAGTCAAATTAGTTTCGAAATATTTAACATACACGATACTGTTTATAAAATTGTAAATATTGATTTTCTTTTGATCTTTCGTATTCAGCGTCAACATAACCTAATTGCGTATAAAATGATTTCTTACCTTAATTCGTGTACGCGTGATTGACGCTTGCTTGGCGCGCAATGTATTGAGTCTCGTATTGCGTGAATAATTCATTATCACAATTTCCTTACAATCACACGATTAGCTATATTTAAAACTAATTGCTCAAAGCTTCCGCTAATCCAAACAACTAGTCCACATCGAGAGTTCAGAGGGATTTTTAAATTGTCGCAATTCTGATTCAAAATAAACATGGTTACTGGCGCTGTATTTCTAAGAGAGTGAGTTATCACAACAAAGCTAATTAACCCACCTCGTGTTTAGATAGCTCTTTAAAATCTAGCTTCTTACTGACTGACTAGTCATAATGTGTGTTCCATTTACAAACGATTAATTCTAATGCGCGAGGTTTATCACCACGCGTCGAACAAACGTGATATATGCATTAATTTTTGTTAATCAGTTAAATAATGTACTATTATTTTTAGACTGCTTGTTAAAAATTGTTGATGTCACGTACAGCAAAAACCTTTAATCAATTACTCTCATTTTAACATGCTGATGACAAGCTGTCATCGAGTCATGTTGTTTATATCGGTTAGACATCCCGGTAATGTTGATTGTGTCCCGTTGCAAGGGGTGGGGCGTGATTAGAGCATACCTGCCTACTGAATTAAGACTATTACCGGTATATAACTCAAACTGGCATCACTGGTCAAGGTGGTCGTTAGCGTGTCATCGTAGCGTTAAAGCTTTAATTCATACAATTTTAACCATCCTTGTGTCAACTTAACCCTTTTACGATCAATCTGCCAAAAAAACAACTTTACAGTGGTCTTCAGACATTGCTATTTGAAAGTCATAGAAAAGCATATTTTTTAAATATTTACCACTAGAATGACTGGCTCGGTAACCGAGCCAGTCATTCTAGTGGTAAATTTTCAAAATATACTCTTCTCTCGGCCTGCACGCCAGCTGGGTGGTGGTGGGGTGGGTGAGGCTGGCAGCTGCCCCCGTTGCCTTTTGGGCAGGGGTTGAGGGCAGCGGGGGCAGCTGTGCCCTTTACCCGTTTCTCTGCGAAAGATGAGTAAACTTTACTTTACAACTTTAAACAAGATTTATTTTTAGAATATTCAGAGCAGACTGAGCAGTTGTATTAAAGTTCGGTTGTTTTCACATTAACACACGTTCCTAAAGTAATATGGGAGTGCTTCTAGGCCGGATCAAATCACCAATGCAAACGCTGTTTATGTAGTGGCAGCTACATGTGACATATTGACTTTTATTTATCTGTAAACGTTGCATGTATCTTTGCAAGTAAAGGTAAGATACATAGTCATATGCTATTTGAATGTTTGAAGTGACACCGGTCCACACTCCATTAATGTCTTGCTTAGTGGGTAGAATAGAATATATGTGCAATGATGGGCAGCTGGGCGCAGCATTGTGGACACGCTAAGGGATATTAGAATTAACAGCAACTCTCAAACTCAAATTTTTAATTGACGCGTGAAGCAGATGCAAAGGTAGAAATAATGTGTATACAAATGGCCGAAGTGCAATGTCGGTGGGGATATTTGAGGAATGTGTCTCGGATTTGTAGTTCCCCCTCCCCCAACCCCCACCCCACCACAACCACACATATATAGAATCGGAGGAGGCGTATGGGTGGGGCCTCCATCGAAATAATATAAACATTAGATGCGCTTAGAAACCATCTCCTATATCTCCTACATCTCTATCATCCTCCTGGATGTTTAATACTGTGCTGTTTACATGAGTATGAGCTCCTCCCACCCACCCCCACATTTGAACGCCTCCTTTGAATAGCCCAGACCAAATGTACCTCTGACACTCACACGTAATTGTGTTGCTACCTCATCTGTATATTCATCCAGCATATGTCCATCGTATTCTTTAAGCGAGTCCTTAAGAACTGCTGGGCAGGAAGGATCACAACAACTCGCCCGTCCGCTCGCTCACATTGGGAATTGGGAATATGTTCAATTGACCAAAGAATAAATAATTTCTTCGATTAACATTGCTATAACATTTATACGTGATCATAAGAAACTCAGAAGGAAATCGAGTCATGAGCCTGCACCTTTCAATGTTTTTTCTCGTGGTGGTTAGGTAGGTGAGTATCCCCGAACACCCTTCTATGAGAGGCTGGGGGTGTGGGTGTGGGGTAGGGGGGCCCTGTGGACCCTGCCCCGTCCCCCGACCCCCGCCCCTCAAATTTGCTTCAGGCGCCAATTTCCTTTACCTTTACCCATTTAATGGTCAAGCCGGTGAAAAACAATTCAGTGGTAAATTTACAAAAATAGTCTAAAATTAAAATATCTTGAAAAATATTGACCATCGAAATGTTTAATTGATATATCAAGTAGTATTTTGAGCGCTTTGAGGCGCTGTTTATACGAGAGGGGTTAAACTGATCCTGGTCCTTTCATTTAACAAGTACCGTCGTAATCAGAAATGACTGTTTTATACCTAATTCCTGACGCGTATAAAGAAAGTAAGTGATGAGTGTCTATTTTGCGTCAAAACTTCCAGACAACAACACATATACTTGCCACATGCTTATCGAAAAAATATTATATACAATAAGTTTACCTACTAATCCTTGGCCCCACCCACGCCATAAAACCGATATACGGTTCAAGCCGGTTTGAATATTGACATCATTACCTGTTTGACATTCTGCCAATACCGCGCAGCGTGGATGCAGTGGTATTTGTCAAACATGTCAAATGATGACTTGGATGATAATAAGAACTAAATACTGCCAGTGAATGAAGAAATGGTTTGAAAAGGTCGAACATCACTTTGTCAACTGGTGGGTTGTGACGTCATAGATTGCAGGTCATGGGTAGATTGGGGGCTATTTACTTGTAACACATTTATGTGGTCTAAAATGAATCGTTCTCTAGATAGATGCCATAGTATACTTGATTGCGGCCAGCTAGGCATCCATCTTCAATTCAACGTCTTCCACACAAAGGATTTTATTAGAATTTTATTCATCATTTCTAAGACGTAAGTAAACAAAATAAAAGTGGTTTCATTGCTGTTGCAATTAGTGGTGGGTCAAACCGTAATTTGACTGGACTATGTAGGATATATCTTGCCGGAATCCTATTCACCTTTCCAGAATATCCATCTATCATCTGACGTCATATGACGTCATAATCAGTTAATCGGCGTGTAGGATAACGTCATAATCATTACGTCATAAATGATTCTATTTGGCCCATCTTTAACTCTTAATAGACTGACACGTTGTATGATTTGTATGTCTCTACTATTTAATAAACATGCTGTTGTATATTTTGAAACTAATTTGACTGGACGCTGGTGCTTCCATAGGCAGCAACAGCGTCCAGTCAAATTAGTTCCAAACTATTCAATAGCTTACCTGTAGGGCCCATAGTTTTCTGGAAATTAATATTCAGGTAGTTCAGAGATCAAAATAAAAGTTGTTTCATTGCGCGGCCACTCTTGCGTAGCCGCTCACGGCTACGAATTCATTTGATTGTTTTTAGAATTGCCAAAATGCGCGGCCATTTTGCGCAAGGAATTGTGGTCTCCAACCACTAACTCGAAAGAGTGAAAGAGCACACCTCTATTTTTAGATTGTAACCATAGGTTTAGGATATAGATTGACTCGATCGCTTATTCGCATACGCTCACTATGGGGGCTAGTTGTCTTGACCGCTGGATTTTCACTGACTGACTGACTGACATCTGGCGTAGACGATCAGCTGTGTATATATGTCACGAATGCATAATTGGTGACGGAGTATGCGTTGTTGTAAGAAGTGTATGTCTACCATCTAATCCATATTCTGTTGAATATTTTGTAACTAATTTGACTGGGTGCTGTTGCTGCATATCATCTCTTTCCGTGGCCGGTCAGTGCTACGCATTCACTTGGCTGTGTCTAGAATGGACCACATTATCCATCCATCACATGTCGTCGTAGTTAACGACGTGACGTCTAGAATGACATCATAATCAATGACGTCGTCATGATGTCATGAATGACGTAGACAAGTACGTCACGAACGCATAATGGACCTTTCCCGTTTCAGCTAGGCCCCGCCCACCTCTAGCTAAGCTTCACCCACACCGTGCTTGTGTTGGGATCGATCGATCCCTGAAATACCTGACTATCAATTTCCAGAAAAATATACATGTAAACTATAAAATATTTTGAAACTAATTTGACTGGGTGCTGTTGCTGCTTATAGCACAGATATACAATTCTTACAGCGGTTGGACTATTAAGAGTTAAAGACGGGTCAAACAGAATCATTTATGACGTAATGATTATGACGTCAGCATGCACGTCACTTAGTTGCATATAATCGATGGATAAACTTGGAAAGGTCCATTGAAGACGGACTAGGACTATGCGTTGTTGTAAGAATTGTACGTCTACTATTTAATACATATTCTGTTGAATATTTTGAAACTAATTTGACTGCGCGCTGTTGCTGCCACAGGCACACCCAGTCAAATTAGATACAAAACATTTGACGGCTTAACTGTATGTATTTCAGAAAATTGATAGTCAGGGCATTCGGGGATAGCACAGAAATTGAAGTCATCGCGTTACCAGTGCGTTATAAAACTAAGAATACCTACCTACCTACCTACCTACCTACCTACCTACCTACCTACCTACCTACATACCTACATACCTACCTACCTACCTACCTACCTACCATATTGGTAAAATCCAAATTAACGGGACAAACATCATCATCTTAAAGTTGTCCAATATTTATAAGGCCATATCGCCTCTATAAAACAAAAATAACAAATCTCAGGCAATAAAATAAATAAAAAATATTTTCAATTTTTGAAAATTCTGAGCCAGCGCCTTAACCATATTACTACCTACCAGCCAGTGCCAGTTCTATTATTTTATTGACTTACTAACCCACTAATTATGTGCACCTGTCTATACCGTCGGGCAAATCTGTCATTCCACTCATCAATCAATATGGTCTGTCTTCTCAAATTGTGGTTTTGTAATTGGGAGTTGGATGGTATGGATGGATGGATGGATGGATGGATGGATGGATGGAAGGACAGGTGGTCTGGATGGATGGATGGAGGGATGGATGGAGGATCTGGATGGATGGATGGTCTGACTGATTGGTGGGTGGGTGGATGGGTGGATGGGTGGATGGGTGGATGGGTGGATGGGTGGATGAATGGATGGATGGGTGGATGGATGGATGGATGGATGGATGGATGGTATGGATGGTTCTGGATGGATGGGTGGGTGGCTGGGTGGGTGGGTGGCTGGATGGATGGATGAATGGATGGAGTGATGGATGGAAGGACAGGTGGTCTGGATGGATGGATGTGGGAATAGAGGATCTGGATGGATGGATGGTCTGACTGATGGATGGATGGTTAGGGATGGAAAGATGGATGGATGGATGGATGGATGGATGGATGGGTGGGTGGGTTGGTTTGTGGATGGATGGAAGGAAGGATGGATGGATGGAAGGAAGGATGGAAGGATGGAAGGGCAGGTGGTCTGAATGGAGGGATGGATGTAGGATCTGGATGTATGGATGGTTCTGGATGGATGGGTGGGTGGTATGGGTGGGTGAATGGGTGGTATGGATGGATGAATAGATGGATGGAAGGACAGATGGTCTTGATGGATGGATAGAGGGATGGAGGGATGGATGGATGGAGGGTCTGGATGAATGGAATGTCTGACTGATGGATGGTTCTGGATGGATGGGTGGATGGGTGAATGGATTGATGGATCAGACTCCTCCTTCCTTCACTCCACTCCTCCTTCTTTCAGCCCTTCATTCCCTCTCCTCTTTCCCGTCCTTCCCTCCAATTTTCCCCAGTTTGGGGAAAGATTTTGAAATTAGGTTTACTGAAAGTTTTATTGCTGTGAGAAACAACAAAATACATTCAGCAGCACAATACTCAAAATTAGTTTTTAAAGAATTTTCAGTATTAAAATTAAAAAAGAAATTCTTAATAAAATTGACAAAATCATTCCCAGTTTAAAGCTTAGTTCTAGCTGAATAAATCAAACATTGAAAACAATACCAATCTGGCGCCTTTGAAGAATAGAAAACAATTCACTGAATTAATGGCCTAGGTTTGATCCTTTGATCAATGACTTCTCAATCAAGCGAGTGACACCCAAACCTCACTCGGAAACCCTAGAGCTCAATCAATAGCAAAGGGCATAACACAATTGAATCTAGCACCTATGGTGGCCTGAATCTTTATTGAAAATAAGTTAGCTAACTTCAAAGCAATTGAGTAATTTTCGAAGACAATCCCCTAAAGCCAGCCACCCTAATAAATAGACAGGAATTATGATGGAAGGACAGATTTGTTCTCAAGGCTCTGAAGAAGGTTATTCTTAACCGAAACCGGTCAGCCAAGCACGACGGTATCATAAAATTGTGAGTTATATATTAATTGCTATTATTGTATTGATTGTATGTTTAAATATTAAAATGCTACTAATCCTTCATCTTCCATTTCAGGTATAGTTAAATTGTGTAGGCTTGTAAACTTAGTAGGCTTGTGGTTCTATGTAGGCATGTAGATGTAATTATTCATCACTCAAATTTCAGGTTTTAATTTTTAGATCAGCCCTTTAATTTAAACTAGACAATTGTTGGTTAGAGCTTGATTATCTCCCTTGCTTAGATTTGTTGACTGGCCCAGTTGTTGCTAAATTTGTTGGTTTTTGATCATTTATTAGAGCATAATATCACCATGGCTAGAACGAGCAAGGGCAAGAGACGGAATGTCAACCATGAGGACAGCAGTCCGTCTCCTCCCCAGGCTCGACTAGTCAAGTGCTATTATATGATAATACAATGTTTTCACCACATAGGTGTCCTAACCAGCAATTTGGGCTCCAACACCCTGCCAACCGGTCTGAGCAGGAAGGTGAGTGAACTCTGCCATTTCATTAAGCCAGCTATGCCAAATATAGAGGTAGTAAGTGACATCAAGAAAGTTAACTTTGTTTGGGCAAATTCCATCATTCGAGCTATGATAGACCATTACAATTTCAGTTTAGGCACCATCATGTCCGAAATTATCATAGCTCAGACCGCGCCAAACCTTAATTTAGGTAAGGCAAAATCAACTGCCATTAGATGGGCAAAAGCCAACTATGGCAAAAAACTTCACGTCAAATCAATCGAAGCATTCTATCAATTTATTAGGCCTTTCGACCCACACTTTCAACAGAAAGCACAAAATTGCCAAGTTACCACCCCTACTGCAAGGTCATCCCAGACCGTACCAGTCATTCCACCACCTTCAGAACTCAGGAAACGGCTCAGGTCACCGACCGATAGCCCCCCACCAGTGAAGAGAACGGATACTCGGCCATCACCGATATTCCTATTAGACTCTCCTGTGGACCCTCTTCAGATTCCTCTACCTGACTCACCACCACCCTTGTCTCCAGAGGAGTTCCCTCCCCTTCCACGGAGAGTCGATGCTAATCAGAAATCTGGTTCAAGGACCAAATCAACTCCTGTGGATCCTAGTAAGATACCACTACCAGACACCCCGCCTCCACTGTCTTCAGATGAATTACCTCCCCTTCCACAGAGAGCAAAGGATGACAGAAAATCTGGTCTAAGGACCAGATCAACACCTTTGACTCAAAAGGGTGTCAGTACCCCAGTGCCAGTGGCCAAACTACCTCAACCAAATTTCACCCCTACACCGTGTAGAAACAGCATCAATCATCAAAATAAACTCAAGAAAACTACACACTTAGAAGCTAATTCTTTCTGGAAATTTCGGTATGAGGTAGACCACAAACATGAATGGCGACTCCCTGTCTTGACGAAAAAAATCTTGATCCTTGGCTCCTCCAATCTAAGCCGTATAAATGTGAAACCCCATTCAGACACCCAGATAGCTTGCTATCCAGGGGCAAAATTGTGCCATGCTAGGACTATTGTCAAAAAATACATGGACTCCTATCAGCCAGAGAAAATCATCATAAACATTGGCATAAATGATAAGGATGAACCTATGTCTGTAACTGCCCAACGAGTCCAACTCCTATTCAGTACCATTCGTTCAAAATTTCCAGATGCAAAGGTTTATTTCACTAAACTGAACTACTCTCAACATCTAACTGCAAAGCAGAAAAGGACCTTAGCATTTATCAATTCATCTGTAGAATCCCTGCGTATAAAGGTCTCTGTCATCCCTAGTCTACCAATTTCTGATTTTGAAGTAGTCCAGGATAATATCCATTGGAGTGAAAAAACTGCTAATGCATTGTATTATAGCTGGTTAACCTTTCTTAATTTAAACTAACCGAGGGTCAGGGTACTAACCACCCCGGTATCGGGCTAGGTAGTGATATTGTTAATCTCACTGGCGCTACATTAACTGAAGCAGAAAAATCAATACTCAATCGTGGCCTAACATTTGTACCAACTCCTAGGCCCAAATTAGGCATAGATGCACTTTTAGACAATGGCTCAATGGAAGTTCTTGAATTTTCCCACCGTGTCAAATTAGCCGACTTTTTTCGAAACTCGAAAAGTAATATTCTGCCATTCGTTGAAAGAACTGGCTGGGCACCAGACTCAAAATTAGTCGATCCAGCGATCCCCGACAGTATAAAAATTGTAAAAGAACGTATTGAAAATGTTGAATTTCCGAAAAATCATAAAAATTTGTCATATGAGGAACGTCAAGCCTTAACAGGATTGCGTAAAAACAATGACATTGTCATTAAACCTGCTGATAAGGGATCTGCTGCAGTAATAATGCTTAAAGACAACTACATTCGTGAAGCACATCGTCAACTCAGTAATCCAAAACATTACCAAAAATTAGACGAACCACTCTGGCAAAATAACTGCGACAATTTTAATGAAATTCTCCAAAATATGGTTGATAACAAGAGTTTAACGCAGAAACAGTTTAAATACCTCGTTGCGAAACGAGACTCAAAACCATGTACATTTTATCTGTTACCCAAAATTCATAAGGCTATTGATTCTTGGTCAGATCCTATGATACCACCAGGACGACCTATTATATCGGATTGTGGTTCTGAATCCTATAGGATCAGTGAAATCATTGATTATCACCTACAACCAATTGCGAATAGACATTTTAGCTTCTTGAAAAATACTGACGACTTTCTGTCGCAGGTCTCTGAGATCTCGATACCTCCAAATTCATTTTTAATTACGCTCGACATCGATGCAATGTACACAAACATTGACATCGAAAAGGGTTTGAATTCTGTCCGTAAAGCGTTTGAAAAATACCCTGATAACAATAGGCCCACTGGCGAAATATTAGCTCTCTTAGAGCTAAGCTTAAAGGGCAATGATTTTGAATTCGCGGGTGAAACATACCAACAAATTTGCGGCTGCGCAATGGGTAAGCGTTTTAGTCCGAGTTTTGCCAACATCTATGTAGCAGAGTGGGAGGAGGATGCGCTTAGCAAATGTCCGAAACAGCCTCTCTTTTATCGCAGGTACCTCGATGATATTTTCATTATTTGGCATCATACAAAGGAAGAATTTAATGAATTTTTCACAATTTTGAACAATCATGACCCGAATATCAAGCTAAAAGCCAACATTGACCAAATGTCCGTAGACTTTTTAGATTTAACGCTATACAAAGGTGTAATGTATGACACAACGGGACACCTTGATTATAAAGTATATTTTAAGCCCACAGATTCTCATCAACTACTTCACAAGAAATCCTTCCATCCACCTCATACCTTTAAAGGAATTGTAAAATCACAAATCATCCGTTTTCATAGAAATTCGAGTGATAGAAAAAACTTTGAATCTGCATGCTCTCTCTTATTCAAGGCCCTCAAGCCGAGAGGCTATTCATCTAGATTTTTGCGCAAAATTAAGTCTGATACTTTACAGGATTTGGAAACTATCCCTGATAATGCTGCGGATCACAGGCCTACCAAGATTCGTCACAATCGTCCAATCACAGGCGCAGGAGAATCTCGGAAATGTGGAAAGAAAAGGTGTAAATTAGACCTACTTCTTCCAAATCAAAAAACGTTTATGAGCTTTCAGAACAAAAACAAATTTCAAATTCAGTCTAATTTAGATTGCGATTCCGAAAACGTCATTTATGTAATATCTTGTAAATTATGCCAAAAGCAATATGTCGGTGAAACCAAATGCCCATTAAGATGGCGAGCTACTAGACACCTTTGCGATATTAGACATGAAAAAGACACGCATGTCGCTGAACACTTTAACCTTCCTGGCCATTCAGTCGCTCGGGACTTCGAAATTATACCCATTGAACAACCACCTCTCTCAAATACCACTGACGAAACTGATAAACAAAGGAAACTTAGAGAATCATTTTGGATTAAGCAATTAGAAACAGAATGGCCGAGGGGCATAAATGTGGACCCCGGTCTTGCTGATCAGCGTGAAATAATTCCATTCACTCTGACATATAATCGAAAAAATGTAGAAATTGCCGAAATTTTGAAAGATGAATATCATAAATTACAGAATAATCTAAGACAGCCTCTCAATTTGCGCCCAGTAATAGCATTTAGGAAAAATCCAAATCTACGTGACATATTGGTAAAATCGAAATTAACTGGATAAACATCATCATCTTAAAGTTGTCCAATATTTATAAGGCCATCTCGCCTCTAGAAAACAAAAATAACAAATCTCAGGCAATAAAATAAATAAAAAATATTTTCAATTTTTTGAAAATTCTGAGCCAGCGCCTTAACCATATTACTACCTACCAGCCAGTGCCAGTTCTATTATTTTATTGACTTACTAACCAACTAATTATGTGCACCTATCTATACCGTCGGGCAAATCTGTCATTCCACTCATCAATCAATATGGTCTGTCTTCTCAAATTGTGGTTTTGTAATTGGGAGTTGGATGGGATGGATGGATGGAAGGACAGGTGGTCTGGATGGATGGATGGAGAGATGGATGGAGGATCTGGATGGATGGATGGTCTGACTGCTGGATGGATGGATGGTATGGATGGTTCTGGATGGATGGGTGGGTGGCTGGGTGGGTGGGTGGCTGGATGGATGGATGAATGGATGGAGTGATGGATGGAAGGACAGGTGGTCTGGATGGATGGATGTGGGAATAGAGGATCTGGATGGATGGATGGTCTGACTGATGGATGGATGGTTAGGGATGGAAAGATGGATGGATGGATGGATGGATGGATGGGTGGGTGGGTTGGTTGGTGGATGGATGGAAGGAAGGATGGATGGATGGATGGAAGGAAGGATGGAAGGATGGAAGGGCAGGTGGTCTGAATGGATGGATGGAGGGATGGATGTAGGATCTGGATGTATGGATGGTTCTGGATGGATGGGTGGGTGGTATGGGTGGGTGAATGGGTGGTATGGATGGATGAATAGATGGATGGAAGGACAGATGGTCTTGATGGATGGATAGAGGGATGGAGGGATGGATGGATGGAGGGTCTGGATGAATGGAATGTCTGACTGATGGATGGTTCTGGATGGATGGGTGGATGGGTGAATGGATTGATGGATCAGACTCCTCCTTCCTTCACTCCACTCCTCCTTCTTTCAGCCCTTCATTCCCTCTCCTCTTTCCCGTCCTTCCCTCCAATTTTCCCCAGTTTGGGGAAAGATTTTGAAATTAGGTTTACTGAAAGTTGTATTGCTGTGAGAAACAACAAAATACATTCAGCAGCACAATACTCAAAATTAGTTTTTAAAGAATTTTCAGTATTAAAATTAAAAAAGAAATTCTTAATAAAATTGACAAAATCATTCCCAGTTTAAAGCTTAGTTCTAGCTGAATAAATCAAACATTGAAAACAATACCAATCTGGCGCCTTTGAAGAATAGAAAACAATTCACTGAATTAATGGCCTAGGTTTGATCCTTTGATCAATGACTTCTCAATCAAGCGAGTGACACCCAAACCTCACTCGGAAACCCTAGAGCTCAATCAATATCAAAGGGCATAACACAATTGAATCTAGCACCTATGGTGGCCTGAATCTTTATTGAAAATAAGTTAGCTAACTTCAAAGCAATTGAGTAATTTTCGAAGACAATCCCCTAAAGCCAGCCACACTAATAAATAGACAGGAATTATGATGGAAGGACAGATTTGTTCTCAAGGCTCTGAAGAAGGTTATTCTTAACCGAAACCGGTCAGCCAAGCACGACGGTATCATAAAATTGTGAGTTATATATTAATTGCTATTATTGTATTGATTGTATGTTTAAATATTAAAATGCTACTAATCTTTCATCTTCCATTTCAGGTATAGTTAAATTGTGTAGGCTTGTAAACTTAGTAGGCTTGTGGTTCTATGTAGGCATGTAGATGTAATTATTCATCACTCAAATTTCAGGTTTTAATTTTTAGATCAGCCCTTTAATTTAAACTAGACAATTGTTGGTTAGAGCTTGATTATCTCCCTTGCTTAGATTTGTTGACTGGCCCAGTTGTTGCTAAATTTGTCACCATGGCTAGAACGAGCAAGGGCAAGAGACGGAATGTCAACCATGAGGACAGCAGTCCGTCTCCTCCCCAGGCTCGACTAGTCAAGTGCTATTATATGATAATACAATGTTTTCACCACATAGGTGTCCTAACCAGCAATTTGGGCTCCAACACCCTGCCAACCGGTCTGAGCAGGAAGGTGAGTGAACTCTGCCATTTCATTAAGCCAGCTATGCCAAATATAGAGGTAGTAAGTGACATCAAGAAAGTTAACTTTGTTTGGGCAAATTCCATCATTCGAGCTATGATAGACCATTACAATTTCAGTTTAGGCACCATCATGTCCGAAATTATCATAGCTCAGACCGCGCCAAACCTTAATTTAGGTAAGGCAAAATCAACTGCCATTAGATGGGCAAAAGCCAACTATGGCAAAAAACTTCACGTCAAATCAATCGAAGCATTCTATCAATTTATTAGGCCTTTCGACCCACACTTTCAACAGAAAGCACAAAATTGCCAAGTTACCACCCCTACTGCAAGGTCATCCCAGACCGTACCAGTCATTCCACCACCTTCAGAACTCAGGAAACGGCTCAGGTCACCGACCGATAGCCCCCCACCAGTGAAGAGAACGGATACTCGGCCATCACCGATATTCCTATTAGACTCTCCTGTGGACCCTCTTCAGATTCCTCTACCTGACTCACCACCACCCTTGTCTCCAGAGGAGTTCCCTCCCCTTCCACGGAGAGTCGATGCTAATCAGAAATCTGGTCCAAGGACCAAATCAACTCCTGTGGATCCTAGTAAGATACCACTACCAGACACCCCGCCTCCACTGTCTTCAGATGAATTACCTCCCCTTCCACAGAGAGCAAAGGATGACAGAAAATCTGGTCTAAGGACCAGATCAACACCTTTGACTCAAAAGGGTGTCAGTACCCCAGTGCCAGTGGCCAAACTACCTCAACCAAATTTCACCCCTACACCGTGTAGAAACAGCATCAATCATCAAAATAAACTCAAGAAAACTACACACTTAGAAGCTAATTCTTTCTGGAAATTTCGGTATGAGGTAGACCACAAACATGAATGGCGACTCCCTGTCTTGACGAAAAAAATCTTGATCCTTGGCTCCTCCAATCTAAGCCGTATAAATGTGAAACCCCATTCAGACACCCAGATAGCTTGCTATCCAGGGGCAAAATTGTGCCATGCTAGGACTATTGTCAAAAAATACATGGACTCCTATCAGCCAGAGAAAATCATCATAAACATTGGCATAAATGATAAGGATGAACCTATGTCTGTAACTGCCCAACGAGTCCAACTCCTATTCAGTACCATTCGTTCAAAATTTCCAGATGCAAAGGTTTATTTCACTAAACTGAACTACTCTCAACATCTAACTGCAAAGCAGAAAAGGACCTTAGCATTTATCAATTCATCTGTAGAATCCCTGCGTATAAAGGTCTCTGTCATCCCTAGTCTACCAATTTCTGATTTTGAAGTAGTCCAGGATAATATCCATTGGAGTGAAAAAACTGCTAATGCATTGTATTATAGCTGGTTAACCTTTCTTAATTTAAACTAACCGAGGGTCAGGGTACTAACCACCCCGGTATCGGGCTAGGTAGTGATATTGTTAATCTCACTGGCGCTACATTAACTGAAGCAGAAAAATCAATACTCAATCGTGGCCTAACATTTGTACCAACTCCTAGGCCCAAATTAGGCATAGATGCACTTTTAGACAATGGCTCAATGGAAGTTCTTGAATTTTCCCACCGTGTCAAATTAGCCGACTTTTTTCGAAACTCGAAAAGTAATATTCTGCCATTCGTTGAAAGAACTGGCTGGGCACCAGACTCAAAATTAGTCGATCCAGCGATCCCCGACAGTATAAAAATTGTAAAAGAACGTATTGAAAATGTTGAATTTCCGAAAAATCATAAAAATTTGTCATATGAGGAACGTCAAGCCTTAACAGGATTGCGTAAAAACAATGACATTGTCATTAAACCTGCTGATAAGGGATCTGCTGCAGTAATAATGCTTAAAGACAACTACATTCGTGAAGCACATCGTCAACTCAGTAATCCAAAACATTACCAAAAATTAGACGAACCACTCTGGCAAAATAACTGCGACAATTTTAATGAAATTCTCCAAAATATGGTTGATAACAAGAGTTTAACGCAGAAACAGTTTAAATACCTCGTTGCGAAACGAGACTCAAAACCACGTACATTTTATCTGTTACCCAAAATTCATAAGGCTATTGATTCTTGGTCAGATCCTATGATACCACCAGGACGACCTATTATATCGGATTGTGGTTCTGAATCCTATAGGATCAGTGAAATCATTGATTATCACCTACAACCAATTGCGAATAGACATTTTAGCTTCTTGAAAAATACTGACGACTTTCTGTCGCAGGTCTCTGAGATCTCGATACCTCCAAATTCATTTTTAATTACGCTCGACATCGATGCAATGTACACAAACATTGACATCGAAAAGGGTTTGAATTCTGTCCGTAAAGCGTTTGAAAAATACCCTGATAACAATAGGCCCACTGGCGAAATATTAGCTCTCTTAGAGCTAAGCTTAAAGGGCAATGATTTTGAATTCGCGGGTGAAACATACCAACAAATTTGCGGCTGCGCAATGGGTAAGCGTTTTAGTCCGAGTTTTGCCAACATCTATGTAGCAGAGTGGGAGGAGGATGCGCTTAGCAAATGTCCGAAACAGCCTCTCTTTTATCGCAGGTACCTCGATGATATTTTCATTATTTGGCATCATACAAAGGAAGAATTTAATGAATTTTTCACAATTTTGAACAATCATGACCCGAATATCAAGCTAAAAGCCAACATTGACCAAATGTCCGTAGACTTTTTAGATTTAACGCTATACAAAGGTGTAATGTATGACACAACGGGACACCTTGATTATAAAGTATATTTTAAGCCCACAGATTCTCATCAACTACTTCACAAGAAATCCTTCCATCCACCTCATACCTTTAAAGGAATTGTAAAATCACAAATCATCCGTTTTCATAGAAATTCGAGTGATAGAAAAAACTTTGAATCTGCATGCTCTCTCTTATTCAAGGCCCTCAAGCCGAGAGGCTATTCATCTAGATTTTTGCGCAAAATTAAGTCTGATACTTTACAGGATTTGGAAACTATCCCTGATAATGCTGCGGATCACAGGCCTACCAAGATTCGTCACAATCGTCCAATCACAGGCGCAGGAGAATCTCGGAAATGTGGAAAGAAAAGGTGTAAATTAGACCTACTTCTTCCAAATCAAAAAACGTTTATGAGCTTTCAGAACAAAAACAAATTTCAAATTCAGTCTAATTTAGATTGCGATTCCGAAAACGTCATTTATGTAATATCTTGTAAATTATGCCAAAAGTAATATGTCGGTGAAACCAAATGCCCATTAAGATGGCGAGCTACTAGACACCTTTGCGATATTAGACATGAAAAAGACACGCATGACGGTGAACACTTTAACCTTCCTGGCCATTCAGTCGCTCGGGACTTCGAAATTATACCCATTGAACAACCACCTCTCTCTAATACCACTGACGAAACTGATAAACAAAGGAAACTTAGAGAATCATTTTGGATTAAGCAATTAGAAACAGAATGGCCGAGGGGCATAAATGTGGACCCCGGTCTTGCTGATCAGCGTGAAATAATTCCATTCACTCTGACATATAATCGAAAAAATGTAGAAATTTCCGAAATTTTGAAAGATGAATATCATAAATTACAGAATAATTTAAGACGGCCTCTCAATTTGCGCCCAGTAATAGACATATTGGTAAAATCCAAATTAACGGGACAAACATCATCATCGTAAAGTTGTCCAATATTTATAAGGCCATATCGCCTCTATAAAACAAAAATAACAAATCTCAGGCAATAAAATAAATAAAAAATATTTTCAAAATTCTGAGCCAGCGCCTTAACCATATTACTACCTACCTACCCACCAACCTGGCAAGCAAGCAAGCACTCTTTATTGCCAAATCCTACATATGGAAATATAGACGATATACGAGGCACCATCATGTCCGAAATCATCATAGCTCAGACCGTGCCAAACCTTAATTTAGGTAAGGCAAAATCGACGGCCATTAAATGGGCAAAAGCCAACTATGGCAAGAAACTTCACGTCAAATCAATCGAGGCATTCTATCAATTCATTGGGCCTTTTGACCCACACTTTCAACAGAAAGCGCAAAATTGCCAAGTTACCACCCCTACTGCAAGGGCATCCGAGACTGTACCATTCATTCCACTACCTTCAGAACTTAGAAAACGGCTCAGGTCACCGACCGATAGCCCCCCGCCCCCACCAGTGAAGAGAACGGATACTCGGTCATCACCAATATTCCTATTAGACTCTCCTGTGGTCTCTCTTCAGATCCCTCTACCAGAGTCACCACCACCCTTGTCTCCAGAGGAATTCCCTCCCATTCCACGGAGAGTGGATGCTAATAAGAAATCTGGTCTAAGGACCAAATCAACTCCTGTGGATCCTAGTAAGATACCTCTACCAGATAACACGCCTCCTCTGTCCTCAGAGGATTTACCTACCCTTCCACAGAGAGCAAAGGATGAAAGGAAATCTGGTCTAAGGACCAGATCAACACCTTTGACTCAAAAGGTTCTCAGTACATCAGATATGTGAAAGCTGGTCGGCCAATCCTTGACTTTTTTAGTCTTGGTGCGGTGGTCCAGTGGAAAGATGCCTGGTTGCTGATGCTATGCGGAGTTGCAGAATGGTGGTTCAATCCACTGACCGGGAGATGGTGATCAACAAATTAAACTAAAGGGTGCATGACTGTCGGCTAAGTTAGCACATGGAAATTGAAGCCGCACATTGCCAGTGCGTCAATAAAAATACATATACTGCCAGAGCCATGCCGGAGTCAAAGTAAAATAGGCGTAAAAAGCCTAGGATTGAATTGTGGCAGGTACATCCACAGATAGTCCCATATGAATCGTCAGTGTGTCAGTATATCAGACATGTGAAAGCTGGTCGGCCAATCCTTGACATTTTTAGTCTTGGTGCGGTGGTCCAGTGGAAAGATGCCTGGTTGCTGATGCTCTGCGGAGTTGCAGAATGGCGGTTCGATTCCCCGACCAGGAGATGGTGATCAACAAATTAAACTAATGGGTGCATGACTGTCGGATAACTTAGCACATGGAATTTGAAGCGGCACGTTGATAGTGCGTCAATAAAATAAAAAATACATATACTGCCAGAGCCGTGCTGGAGTCAGAGTAAAATAGGCGTAAAAACCCTAGGATTTAATTGTGGCAGGTGCATCCAGAGATAGTCCCATATGAATCGTCAGTGTGTCAGTATATCAGACATGTGAAAGCTGGTCGGCCAATCCTTGACTTTTTAGTCTTGGAGCGAAGGCCCAGTGGAAAGATGCCTGGTCGCTGATGCTATGCGGAGTTGCAGAATGGTGGGTCGATCCCCCGACCGGGAGATGGTGATCAACAAATTAAACTAATGGGTGCATGACTGTCGGCTAAGTTAGCACATGGAAATTGAAGCCGCACGTTGCCAGTGCATCAATAAAATAAAAGATATATATACTGCCAGAGCCGTGCTGGAGTCAGAGTAAAATAGGCATAAAAAGCCTAGGATTGAATTGTGGCAGGTGCATCCACAGATAGTCCCATATGAATCGTCAGTGTGTCAGTATATCAGACATGTGAAAGCTGTTCGCAAATCCTTGACATTTTTAGTCTTGGTGCGGTGGTCCTCTGGAAAGATGCCTGGTTGCTGATGCTATGCGGAGTTGCAGAATGGCGGTTCGATCCCCCGACCGGGAGATGGTGATCAACAAATTAAACTAATGGGTGCATGACTGTCGGATAAGTTAGCACATGGAATTTGAAGCGGCACGTTGCCAGTGCGTCAATAAAATAAAAAATACATATACTGCCAGAGCCGTGCTGGAGTCAGAGTAAAATAGGTGTAAAAAGCCTAGGATTGAATTGTGGCAGGTGCATCCACAGATAGTCCCATATGAATCGTCAGTGTGTCAGTATATCAGACATGTGAAAGCTGGTCGGCCAATCCTTGACTTTTTAGTCTTGGAGCGGAGGTCCAGTGGAAAGATGCCTGGTTGCTGATGCTATGCGGAGTTGCAGAATGGCGGGTCGATCCCCCGACCGGGAGATGGTGATCAACAAATTAAGCTAATGGGTGCATGACTGTCGGCTAAGTTAGCACATGGAAATTGAAGCCGCACGTTGCCAGTGCATCAATAAAATAAAAGATATATATACTGTAGAGCCGTGCTGGAGTCAGAGTAAAATAGGCGTAAAAAGCCTAGGATTGAATTGTGGCAGGTGCATCCACAGATAGTCCCATATGAATCGTCAGTGTGTCAGTATATCAGACATGTGAAAGCTGGTCGGCCAATCCTTGACTTTTTTAGTCTTGGTGCGGAGGTCCAGTGGAAAGATGCCTGGTTGCTGATGCTATGCGGAGTTGCAGAATGGCGGGTCGATCCCCCGACCGGGAGATGGTGATCAACAAATTAAACTAATGGGTGCATGACTGTCGGCTAAGTTAGCACATGGAAATTGAAGCGGCACGTTGCCAGTGCATCAATAAAATAAAAAATACATATACTGCCAGAGCCGTGCTGGAGTCAGAGTAAAATAGGCGTAAAACGCATAGGATTGAATTGTGGCAGGTGCAGCCACAGATAGTCCCATATGAATCGTCAGTGTGTCAGTATATCAGACATGTGAAAGCTGGTCGGCCAATCCTTGACGTTTTAGTCTTGGAGTGGAGGTCCAGTGGAAAGATGCCTGGTCGCTGATGCTATGCGGAGTTGCAGAATGGCGGGTCGATCCCCCGACCGGGAGATGGTGATCAACAAATTAAACTAATGGGTGCATGACTGTCGGCTAAGTTAGCCCATGGAAATTGAATCCGCACGTTGCCAGTGCATCAATAAAATAAAAGATATATATACTGTAGAGCCGTGCTGGAGTCAGAGTAAAATAGGCGTAAAAAGCCTAGGATTGAATTGTGGCAGGTGCATCCACAGATAGTCCCATATGAATCGTCAGTGTGTCAGTATATCAGACATGTGAAAGCTGGTCGGCCAATCCTTGACTTTTTTAGTCTTGGTGCGGTGGTCCAGTGGAAAGATGCCTGGTTGCTGATGCTATGCGGAGTTGCAGAATGGCGGGTCGATCCCCTGACCGGGAGATGGTGATCAACAAATTAAACTAATGGGTGCATGACTGTCGGCTAAGTTAGCACATGGAAATTGAAGCCGCACGTTGCCAGTGCGTCGTTAAAATAAAAATTACATATACTGCCAGAGCTGTGCTGGAGTCAGAGTAAAATAGGCGTTAAAAGCCTAGGATTGAATTGTGGCAGGTGCATCCACAGATAGTCCCATATGAATCCTCAGTGTGTCAGTATATCAGACATGTGAAAGCTGGTCGGCCAATCTTTGACATTTTTAGTCTTGGTGCGGTGGTCCAGTGGAAAGATGCCTGGTTGCTAATGCTATGCGGAGTTGCAGAATGGCGGTTCGATCCCCCGACCGGGTGATGGTGATCAACAAATTAAACTAATGGGTGCATGAATGTCGGCTAAGTTAGCACATGGAATTTGAAGCGGCACGTTGCCAGTGCGTCAATAAAATAAAAAATACATATACTGCCAGAGCCATGCTGGAGTCAGAGTAAAATAGGCGTAAAAAGCCTAGGATTGAATTGTGGCAGGTGCATCCACAAATAGTCCCGTATGAATCGTCAGTGTGTCAGTATATCAGACATGTGAAAGCTGGTCAGCCAATCCTTGACTTTTTTAGTCTTGGTGCGGTGGTCCAGTGGAAAGATGCCTGGTCGCTGATGCTATGCGGAGTTGCAGAATGGCGGTTCGATCCCCCGACTGGGAGATGGTGATCAACAAATTAAACTAATGGGTGCATGACTGTCGGCTAAGTTAGCACATATAAATTGAAGCGGCACATTGCCAGTGCATCAATAAAATAAAAAATACATAAACTGCCAGAGCCGTGCTGGAGTCAGAGTAAAATAGGCGTAAAAAGCCTAGGATTGAATTGTGGCAGGAGCAGCCACAGATAGTCCCATATGAATCGTCAGTGTGTCAGTATATCAGACATGTGAAAGCTGGTCGGCCAATCCTTGACTTTTTAGTCTTGGTGCGGTGGTCCAGTGGAAAGATGCCTGGTTGCTGATGCTATGCGGAGTTGCAGAATGGCGGGTCGATCCCCCGACCGGGAGATGGTGATCAACAAATTAAACTAATGGGTGCATGACTGTCGGCTAAGTTAGCACATGGAAATTGAAGCCGCACGTTGCCAGTGCATCAATAAAATAAAAGATATATATACTGTAGAGCCGTGCTGGAGTCAGAGTAAAATAGGCGTAAAAAGCCTAGGATTGAATTGTGGCAGGTGCATCCACAGATAGTCCCATATGAATCGTCAGTGTGTCAGTATATCAGACATGTGAAAGCTGGTCGGCCAATCCTTGACTTTTTTAGTCTTGGTGCGGTGGTCCAGTGGAAAGATGCCTGGTTGCTGATGCTATGCGGAGTTGCAGAATGGCGGGTCGATCCCCCGACCGGGAGATGGTGATCAACAAATTAAACTAATGGGTGCATGACTGTCGTCTAAGTTAGCACATGGAAATTGAAGCCGCACGTTGCCAGCGCGTCAATAAAATAAAAAATACATATACTGCCAGAGCCGTGCTGGAGTCAGAGTAAAATAGGCGTAAAAAGCCTAGGATTGAATTGTGGCAGGTGCATCCACAGATAGTCCCATATGAATCGTCAGTGTGTCAGTATATCGGACATGTGAAAGCTGGTCGGCCAATCCTTGACTTTTTTAGTCTTGGTGCGGAGATCCAGTGGAAAGATGCCTGGTTGCTGATGCTATGCGGAGTTGCAGAATGGCGGGTCGATCCCCCGACCGGGAGATGGTGATCAACAAATTAAACTAATGGGTGCATGACTGTCGGATAAGTTAGCACATGGAATTTGAAGCGGCACGTTGCCAGTGCGTCAATAAAATAAAAAATACATATACTGCCAGAGCCGTGCTGGAGTCAGAGTAAAATAGGCGTAAAAAGCCTAGGATTGAATTGTGGCAGGTGCATCCACAGATAGTCCCATATGAATCGTCAGTGTGTCAGTATATCAGACATGTGAAAGCTGGTCGGCCAATCCTTGACTTTTTTAGTCTTGGTGCGGAGGTCCAGTGGAAAGATGCCTGGTTGCTGATGCTATGCGGAGTTGCAGAATGGCGGGTCGATCCCCCGACCGGGAGATGGTGATCAACAAATTAAACTAATGGGTGCATGACTGTCGGCTAAGTTAGCACATGGAAATTGAAGCCGCACGTTGCCAGTGCGTCGTTAAAATAAAAATTACATATACTGCCAGAGCTGTTCTGGAATCAGAGTAAAATAGGCGTAAAAAGCCTAGGATTGAATTGTGGCAGGTGCATCCACAAATAGTCCCGTATGAATCGTCAGTGTGTCAGTATATCAGACATGTGAAAGCTGGTCGGCCAATCCTTGACTTTTTAGTCTTGGTGCGGAGGTCCAGTGGAAAGATGCCTGGTTGCTGATGCTATGCGGAGTTGCAGAATGGCGGTTCGATCCCCCGACCAGGAGATGGTGATCAACAAATTAAACTAATGGGTGCATGAATGTCGGCTAAGTTAGCACATGGAATTTGAAGCGGCACGTTGCCAGTGCGTCAATAAAATAAAAAATACATATACTGCCAGAGCCATGCTGGAGTCAGAGTAAAATAGGCGTAAAAAGCCTAGGATTGAATTGTGGCAGGTGCATCCACAAATAGTCCCGTATGAATCGTCAGTGTGTCAGTATATCAGACATGTGAAAGCTGGTCGGCCAATCCTTGAGATTTTTAGTCTTGGTGCGGTGGTCCAGTGGAAAGATGCCTGGTCGCTGATGCTATGCGGAGTTGCAGAATGGCGGTTCGATCCCCCGACTGGGAGATGGTGATCAACAAATTAAACTAATGGGTGCATGACTGTCGGCTAAGTTAGCACATATAAATTGAAGCGGCACATTGCCAGTGCATCAATAAAATAAAAAATACATAAACTGCCAGAGCCGTGCTGGAGTCAGAGTAAAATAGGCGTAAAAAGCCTAGGATTGAATTGTGGCAGGTGCAGCCACAGATAGTCCCATATGAATCGTCAGTGTGTCAGTATATCAGACATGTGAAAGCTGGTCGGCCAATCCTTGACTTTTTTAGTCTTGGTGCGGTGGTCCAGTGGAAAGATGCCTGGTTGCTGATGCTATGCGGAGTTGCAGAATGGCGGGTCGATCCCCTGACCGGGAGATGGTGATCAACAAATTAAACTAATGGGTGCATGACTGTCGGCTAAGTTAGCACATGGAAATTGAAGCCGCACGTTGCCAGTGCATCAAGAAAATAAAAGATATATATACTGTAGAGCCGTGCTGGAGTCAGAGTAAAATAGGCGTAAAAAGCCTAGGATTGAATTGTGGCAGGTGCATCCACAGATAGTCCCATATGAATCGTGAGTGTGTCAGTATATCAGACATGTGAAAGCTGGTCGGCCAATCCTTGACTTTTTTAGTCTTGGTGCGGTGGTCCAGTGGAAAGATGCCTGGTTGCTGATGCTATGCGGAGTTGCAGAATGGCGGTTCGATCCCCCGACCAGGAGATGGTGATCAACAAATTAAACTAATGGGTGCATGACTGTCGTCTAAGTTAGCACATGGAAATTGAAGCCGCACGTTGCCAGTGCATCAATAAAATAAAAAATACATATACTGCCAGAGCCGTGCTGGAGTCAGAGTAAAATAGGCGTAAAAAGCCTAGGATTGAATTGTGGCAGGTGCATCCACAGATAGTCCCATATGAATCGTCAGTGTGTCAGTATATCAGACATGTGAAAGCTGGTCGGCCAATCCTTGACATTTTTAGTCTTGGTGCGGTGGTCCAGTGGAAAGATGCCTGGTTGCTGATGCTATGCGGAGTTGCAGAATGGCGGTTCGATCCCCCGACCAGGAGATGGTGATCAACAAATTAAACTAATGGGTGCATGACTGTCGGCTAAGTTAGCACATGGAATTTGAAGCGGCACGTTGCCAGTGCGTCAATAAAATTAAAATTACATATACTGCCAGAGCCGTGCTGGAGTCAGAGTAAAATAGGCGTAAAAAGCCTAGGATTGAATTGTGGCAGGTGCATCCACAGATAGTCCCATATGAATCGTCAGTGTGTCAGTATATCAGACATGTGAAAGCTGGTCGGCCAATCCTTGACATTTTTAGTCTTGGTGCGGTGGTCCAGTGGAAAGATGCCTGGTTGCTGATGCTATGCGGAGTTGCAGAATGGCGGTTCGATCCCCCGACCAGGAGATGGTGATCAACAAATTAAACTAATGGGTGCATGAATGTCGGTTAAGTTAGCACATGGAATTTGAAGCGGAACATTGCCAGTGCGTCAATAAAATAAAAAATACATATACTGCCAGAGCCATGCTGGAGTCAGAGTAAAATAGGCGTAAAAAGCCTAGGATTGAATTGTGGCAGGTGCATGCACAGATAGTCCCATTTGAATCGTCAGTGTGTCAGTATATCAGACATGTGAAAGCTGGTCGGCCAATCCTTGACATTTTTAGTCTTGGTGCGGTGGTCCAGTGGAAAGATGCCTGGTTGCTGATGCTATGCGGAGTTGCAGAATGGCGGTTCGATCCCCAGACCGGGAGATGATGATCAACAAATTAATCTAACGGGTGCATGACTGTCGGCTAAGTTAGCACATGGAAATTGAAGCGGCACGTTGCCAGTGCATCAATAAAATAAAAAATACATATCCTGCCAGAGCCTTGCTGGAGTCCGAGTAAAATAGGCGTAAGAAGCCTAGGATTGAATTGTGGCAGGTGCATCCACAGATAGTCCCATATGAATCGTCAGTGTGTCAGTATATCAGACATGTGAAAGCTGGTCGGCGGTTCGATCCCCCCCCCCCCAGACCGGAAGATGGTGATCAACAAATTAAACTAATGGGTTCATGACTGTCGGCTAAGTTAGCACATGGAAATTGAAGCCGCATGTTGCCAGTGCATCAATAAAATAAAAAATACATATACTGTAGAGCCGTGCTGGAGTCAGAGTAAAATAGGTGTAAAAAGCCTAGGATTGAATTGTGGCAGGTGCATCCACAGATAGTCCCATATGAATCGTCAGTGTGTCAGTATATCAGACATGTGAAAGCTGGTCGGCCAATCCTTGACTTTTTTAGTCTTGGTGCGGTGGTCCAGTGGAAAGATGCCTGGTTCCTGATGCTATGCGGAGTTGCAGAATGGCGGTTCGATCCCCGACCGGGAGATGGTGATCAACAAATTAAACTAATGGGTGCATGACTGTCGTCTTAGTTAGCACATGGAAATTGAAGCAGCACGTTGCCAGTGCATCAATAAAATAAAAAATACATATACTGCCAGAGCCGTGCTGGAGTCAGAGTAAAATAGGCGTAAAAAGCCTAGGATTGAATTGTGGCAGGTGCATCCACAGATAGTCCCATATGAATCGTCAGTGTGTCAGTATATCAGACATGTGAAAGCTGGTCGGCCAATCCTTGACTTTTTTAGTCTTGGTGCGGAGGTCCAGTGGAAAGATGCCTGGTTGCTGATGCTATGCGGAGTTGCAGAATGGCGGGTCGATCCCCCGACCGGGAGATGGTGATCAACAAATTAAACTAATGGGTGCATGACCATCGGCTAAGTTAGCACATGGAAATTGAAGCCGCACGTTGCCAGTGCATCAATAAAATAAAAAATACATATACTGCCAGAGCCGTGCTGGAGTCAGAGTAAAATAGGCGTAAAAAGCCTAGGATTGAATTGTGGCAGGTGCATCCACAGATAGTCCCATATGAATCGTCAGTGTGTCAGTATATCAGACATGTGAAAGCTGGTCGGCCAATCCTTGACATTTTTAGTCTTGGTGCGGTGGTCCAGTGGAAAGATGCCTGGTTGCTGATGCTATGCGGAGTTGCAGAATGGCGGTTCGATCCCCCGACCAGGAGATGGTGATCAACAAATTAAACTAATGGGTGCATGACTGTCGGCTAAGTTAGCACATGGAATTTGAAGCGGCACGTTGCCAGTGCGTCAATAAAATAAAAATTACATATACTGCCAGAGTCGTGCTGGAGTCAGAGTAAAATAGGCGTAAAAAGCCTAGGATTGAATTGTGGCAGGTGCATCCACAGATAGTCCCATATGAATCGTCAGTGTGTCAGTATATCAGACATGTGAAAGCTGGTCGGCCAATCCTTGACTTTTTTAGTCTTGGTGCGGAGATCCAGTGGAAAGATGCCTGGTTGCTGATGCTAAGCGGACTTGCAGAATGGCGGGTCGATCCCCCGACCGGGAGATGGTGATCAACAAATTAAACTAATGGGTGCATGACCGTCGGCTAAGTTAGCACATGGAAATTGAAGCCGCACGTTGCCAGTGCATCAATAAAATAAAAAATACATATACTGCCAGAGCCGTGCTGGAGTCAGAGTAAAATAGGCGTAAAAAGCCTAGGATTGAATTGTGGCAGGTGCATCCACAGATAGTCCCATATGAATCGTCAGTGTGTCAGTATATCAGACATGTGAAAGCTGGTCGGCCAATCCTTGACATTTTTAGTCTAGGTGCGGTGGTCCAGTGGAAAGATGCCTGGTTGCTGATGCTATGCGGAGTTGCAGAATGGCGGTTCGATCCCCCGACCAGGAGATGGTGATCAACAAATTAAACTAATGGGTGCATGAATGTCGGTTAAGTTAGCACAAGGAATTTGAAGCGGCACATTGCCAGAGCGTCAATAAAATTAAAAATACATATACTGCCAGAGCCATGCTGGAGTCAGAGTAAAATAGGCGTAAAAAGCCTAGGATTGAATTGTGGCAGGTGCATCCACAGATAGTCCCATATGAATCGTCAGTGTGTCAGTATATCAGACATGTGAAAGCTGGTCGGCCAATCCTTGACATTTTTAGTCTTGGTGCGGTGGTCCAGTGGAAAGATGCCTGGTTGCTGATGCTATGCGGAGTTGCAGAATGGCGGTTCGATCCCCCGACCAGGAGATGGTGATCAACAAATTAAACTAATGGGTGCATGACTGTCGGCTAAGTTAGCACATGGAATTTGAAGCGGCACGTTGCCAGTGCGTCAATAAAATAAAAATTACATATACTGCCAGAGCCGTGCTGGAGTCAGAGTAAAATAGGCGTAAAAAGCCTAGGATTGAATTGTGGCAGGTGCATCCACAGATAGTCCCATATGAATCGTCAGTGTGTCAGTATATCAGACATGTGAAAGCTGGTCGGCCAATCCTTGACTTTTTTAGTCTTGGTGCGGAGATCCAGTGGAAAGATGCCTGGTTGCTGATGCTAAGCGGACTTGCAGAATGGCGGGTCGATCCCCCGACCGGGAGATGGTGATCAACAAATTAAACTAATGGGTGCATGACCGTCGGCTAAGTTAGCACATGGAAATTGAAGCCGCACGTTGCCAGTGCATCAATAAAATAAAAAATACATATACTGCCAGAGCCGTGCTGGAGTCAGAGTAAAATAGGCGTAAAAAGCCTAGGATTGAATTGTGGCAGGTGCATCCACAGATAGTCCCATATGAATCGTCAGTGTGTCAGTATATCAGACATGTGAAAGCTGGTCGGCCAATCCTTGACATTTTTAGTCTTGGTGCGGTGGTCCAGTGGAAAGATGCCTGGTTGCTGATGCTATACGGAGTTGCAGAATGGCGGTTCGATCCCCCGACCAGGAGATGGTGATCAACAAATTAAACTAATGGGTGCATGACTGTCGGCTAAGTTAGCACATGGAATTTGAAGCGGCACGTTGCCAGTGCGTCAATAAAATAAAAATTACATATACTGCCAGAGCCGTGCTGGAGTCAGAGTAAAATAGGCATAAAAAGCCTAGGATTGAATTGTGGCAGGTGCATCCACAGATAGTCCCATATGAATCGTCAGTGTGTCAGTATATCAGACATGTGAAAGCTGGTAGGCCAATCCTTGACATTTTTAGTCTTGGTGCGGTGGTCCAGTGGAAAGATGCCTGGTTGCTGATGCTATGCGGAGTTGCAGAATGGTGGTTCGATCCCCCGACCAGGAGATGGTGATCAACAAATTAAACTAATGGGTGCATGAATGTCGGTTAAGTTAGCACATGGAATTTGAAGCGGCACATTGCCAGTGCGTCAATAAAATAAAAAATACATATACTGCCAGAGCCATGCTAGAGTCAGAGTAAAATAGACGTAAAAAGCCTAGGATTGAATTGTGGCAGGTGCATGCACAGATAGTCCCATTTGAATCGTCAGTGTGTCAGTATATCAGACATGTGAAAGCTGGTCGGCCAATCCTTGACTTTTTTAGTCTTGGTGCGGTGGTCCAGTGGAAAGATGCCTGGTTGCTGATGCTATGTGGAGTTGCAGAATGGCGGTTCGATCCCCCGACCAGGAGATGGTGATCAACAAATTAAACTAATGGGTGCATGACTGTCGGCTAAGTTAGCACATGGAATTTGAAGCGGCACGTTGCCAGTGCGTCAATAAAATAAAAATTACATATACTGCCAGAGCCGTGCTGGAGTCAGAGTAAAATAGGCGTAAAAAGCCTAGGATTGAATTGTGGCAGGTGCATCCACAGATAGTCCCATATGAATCGTCAGTGTGTCAGTATATCAGACATGTGAAAGCTGGTCGGCCAATCCTTGACTTTTTTAGTCTTGGTGCGGAGATCCAGTGGAAAGATGCCTGGTTGCTGATGCTAAGCGGACTTGCAGAATGGCGGGTCGATCCCCCGACCGGGAGATGGTGATCAACAAATTAAACTAATGGGTGCATGACCGTCGGCTAAGTTAGCACATGGAAATTGAAGCCGCACGTTGCCAGTGCATCAATAAAATAAAAAATACATATACTGCCAGAGCCGTGCTGGAGTCAGAGTAAAATAGGCGTAAAAAGCCTAGGATTGAATTGTGGCAGGTGCATGCACAGATAGTCCCATTTGAATCGTCAGTGTGTCAGTATATCAGACATGTGATAGCTGGTCGGCCAATCCTTGACTTTTTTAGTCTTGGTGCGGTGGTCCAGTGGAAAGATGCCTGGTCGCTGATGCTATGTGGAGTTGCAGAATGGCGGTTCGATCCCCCGACCGGGAGATGGTGATCAACAAATTAAACTAATGGGTGCATGACTGTCGGCTAAGTTAGCACATGGAATTTGAAGCGGCACGTTGCCAGTGCGTCAATAAAATAAAAAATACATATACTGCCAGAGCCGTGCTGGAGTCAGAGTAAAATAGGCATAAAAAGCCTAGGATTGAATTGTGGCAGGTGCATCCACAGATAGTCCCATATGAATCGTCAGTGTGTCAGTATATCAGACATGTGAAAGCTGGTTGGCCAATCCTTGACATTTTTAGTCTTGGTGCGGTGGTCCAGTGGAAAGATGCCTGGTTGCTGATGCTATTCGGAGTTGCAGTATGGCAGTTCGATCCCCTGACCAGGAGATGGTGATCAACAAATTAAACTAATGGGTGCATGAATGTCGGTTAAGTTAGCACATGGAATTTGAAGCGGCACGTTGCCAGTGCGTCAATAAAATAAAAAATACATATACTGCCAGAGCCATGCTGGAGTCAGAGTAAAATAGGTGTAAAAAGCCTAGGATTGAATTGTGGCAGGTGCATCCACAGATAGTCCCATATGAATCGTCAGTGTGTCAGTATATCAGACATGTGAAAGCTGGTCGGCCAATCCTTGACTTTTTTCGTCTTGGTGCGGTGGTCCAGTGGAAAGATTCCTGGTCGCTGATGCTATGCGGAGTTGCAGAATGGCGGTTCGATCCCCAGACTGGGAGATGATGATCAACAAATTAATCTAATGGGTGCATGACTGTCGGCTAAGTTAGTACATGGAAATTGAAGCGGCACGTTGCCAGTGCATCAATAAAATAAAAAATACATATCCTGCCAGAGCCGTGCTGGAGTCCGAGTAAAATAGGCGTAAGAAGCCTAGGATTGAATTGTGGCAGGTGCATCCACAGATAGTCCCATATGAATCGTCAGTGTTTCAGTATATCAGACATGTGAAAGCTGGTCGGCGGTTCGATCCCCCCCCCCCAGACCGGAAGATGGTGATCAACAAATTAAACTAATGGGTTCATGACTGTCGGCTAAGTTAGCACATGGAAATTGAAGCCTCACGTTGCCAGTGCATCAATAAAATAAAAAATACATATACTGTAGAGCCGTGCTGGAGTCAGAGTAAAATAGGCATAAAAAGCCTAGGATTGAATTGTGGCAGGTGCATCCACAGATAGTCCCATATGAATCGTCAGTGTGTCAGTATATCAGACATGTGAAAGCTGGTTGGCCAATCCTTGACTTTTTTAGTCTTGGTGCGGAGGTCCAGTGGAAAGATGCCTGGTTGCTGATGCTAAGCGGAGTTGCAGAATGGCGGGTCGATCCCCCGACCGGGAGATGGTGATCAACAAATTAAACTAATGGGTGCATGACCATCGGCTAACTTAGCACATGGAAATTGAAGCCGCACGTTGCCAGTGCATCAATAAAATAAAAAATACATATACTGCCAGAGCCGTGCTGGAGTCAGAGTAAAATAGGTGTAAAAAGCCTAGGATTGAATTGTGGCAGGTGCATCCACAGATAGTCCCATATGAATCGTCAGTGTGTCAGTATATCAGACATGTGAAAGCTGGTCGGCCAATCCTTGAGATTTTTAGTCTTGGTGCGGTGGTCCAGTGGAAAGATGCCTGGTTGCTGATGCTATGCGGAGTTGCAGAATGGCGGTTCGATCCCTGACCGGGAGATGGTGATCAACAAATTAAACTAATGGGAGCATGACTGTCGTCTTAGTTAGCACATGGAAATTGAAGCCGCACGTTGCCAGTGCGTCAGTAAAATAAAAAATACATATACTGCCAGAGCCGTGCTGGAGTCAGAGTAAAATAGGAGTATAAAGCCTAGGATTGAATTGTGGCAGGTGCATCCACAGATAGTCCCATATGAATCGTCAGTGTGTCAGTATATCAGACATGTGAAAGCTGGTCGGCCAATCCTTGACTTTTTTAGTCTTGGTGCGGTGGTTCAGTGGAAAGATGCCTAGTTGCTGATGCTATGCGGAGTTCAATTTCCATGTAAACTAATGGGTGCATGACTGTCGTCTAAGTTAGCACATGGAAATTGAAGCCGCACGTTGCCAGTGCATCAATAAAATAAAAAATACATATACTGCCAGAGCCGTGCTGGAGTCAGAGTAAAATAGGCGTAAAAAGCCTAGGATTGAATTGTGGCAGGTGCATCCACAGATAGTCCCATATGAATCGTCAGTGTGTCAGTATATCAGACATGTGAAAGCTGGTCGGCCAATCCTTGACTTTTTTAGTCTTGGTGCGGAGGTCCAGTGGAAAGATGCCTGGTTGCTGATGCTAAGCGGAGTTGCAGAATGGCGGGTCGATCCCCCGACCGGGAGATGGTGATCAACAAATTAAACTAATGGGTGCATGACCGTTGGCTAAGTTAGCACATGGAAATTGAAGCCGCACGTTGCCAGTGCATCAATAAAATAAAAAATACATATATTGCCAGAGCTGTGCTGGAGTCAGAGTAAAATAGGCGTAAAAAGCCTAGGATTGAATTGTGGCAGGTGCATCCACAGATAGTCCCATATGAATCGTCAGTGTGTCAGTATATCAGACATGTGAAAGCTGGTCGGCCAATCCTTGACTTTTTTAGTCTTGGTGCGGTGGTCCAGTGGAAAGATGCCTGGTTGCTGATGCTATGCGGAGTTGCAGAATGGCGGTTCGATCCCCCGACCAGGAGATGGTGATCAACAAATTAAACTAATGGGTGCATGACTGTCGGCTAAGTTAGCACATGGAATTTGAAGCGGCACGTTGCCAGTGCGTCAATAAAATAAAAATTACATATACTGCCAGAGCCGTGCTGGAGTCAGAGTAAAATAGGCGTAAAAAGCCTAGGATTGAATTGTGGCAGGTGCATCCACAGATAGTCCCATATGAATCGTCAGTGTGTCAGTATATCAGACATGTGAAAGCTGGTCGGCCAATCCTTGACTTTTTTAGTCTTGGTGCGGAGATCCAGTGGAAAGATGCCTGGTTGCTGATGCTAAGCGGACTTGCAGAATGGCGGGTCGATCCCCCGACCGGGAGATGGTGATCAACAAATTAAACTAATGGGTGCATGACCGTCGGCTAAGTTAGCACATGGAAATTGAAGCCGCACGTTGCCAGTGCATCAATAAAATAAAAAATACATATACTGCCAGAGCCGTGCTGGAGTCAGAGTAAAATAGGCGTAAAAAGCCTAGGATTGAATTGTGGCAGGTGCATCCACAGATAGTCCCATATGAATCGTCAGTGTGTCAGTATATCAGACATGTGAAAGCTGGTCGGCCAATCCTTGACATTTTTAGTCTTGGTGCGGTGGTCCAGTGGAAAGATGCCTGGTTGCTGATGCTATACGGAGTTGCAGAATGGCGGTTCGATCCCCCGACCAGGAGATGGTGATCAACAAATTAAACTAATGGGTGCATGACTGTCGGCTAAGTTAGCACATGGAATTTGAAGCGGCACGTTGCCAGTGCGTCAATAAAATAAAAATTACATATACTGCCAGAGCCGTGCTGGAGTCAGAGTAAAATAGGCATAAAAAGCCTAGGATTGAATTGTGGCAGGTGCATCCACAGATAGTCCCATATGAATCGTCAGTGTGTCAGTATATCAGACATGTGAAAGCTGGTAGGCCAATCCTTGACATTTTTAGTCTTGGTGCGGTGGTCCAGTGGAAAGATGCCTGGTTGCTGATGCTATGCGGAGTTGCAGAATGGTGGTTCGATCCCCCGACCAGGAGATGGTGATCAACAAATTAAACTAATGGGTGCATGAATGTCGGTTAAGTTAGCACATGGAATTTGAAGCGGCACATTGCCAGTGCGTCAATAAAATAAAAAATACATATACTGCCAGAGCCATGCTAGAGTCAGAGTAAAATAGACGTAAAAAGCCTAGGATTGAATTGTGGCAGGTGCATGCACAGATAGTCCCATTTGAATCGTCAGTGTGTCAGTATATCAGACATGTGAAAGCTGGTCGGCCAATCCTTGACTTTTTTAGTCTTGGTGCGGTGGTCCAGTGGAAAGATGCCTGGTTGCTGATGCTATGTGGAGTTGCAGAATGGCGGTTCGATCCCCCGACCAGGAGATGGTGATCAACAAATTAAACTAATGGGTGCATGACTGTCGGCTAAGTTAGCACATGGAATTTGAAGCGGCACGTTGCCAGTGCGTCAATAAAATAAAAATTACATATACTGCCAGAGCCGTGCTGGAGTCAGAGTAAAATAGGCGTAAAAAGCCTAGGATTGAATTGTGGCAGGTGCATCCACAGATAGTCCCATATGAATCGTCAGTGTGTCAGTATATCAGACATGTGAAAGCTGGTCGGCCAATCCTTGACTTTTTTAGTCTTGGTGCGGAGATCCAGTGGAAAGATGCCTGGTTGCTGATGCTAAGCGGACTTGCAGAATGGCGGGTCGATCCCCCGACCGGGAGATGGTGATCAACAAATTAAACTAATGGGTGCATGACCGTCGGCTAAGTTAGCACATGGAAATTGAAGCCGCACGTTGCCAGTGCATCAATAAAATAAAAAATACATATACTGCCAGAGCCGTGCTGGAGTCAGAGTAAAATAGGCGTAAAAAGCCTAGGATTGAATTGTGGCAGGTGCATGCACAGATAGTCCCATTTGAATCGTCAGTGTGTCAGTATATCAGACATGTGATAGCTGGTCGGCCAATCCTTGACTTTTTTAGTCTTGGTGCGGTGGTCCAGTGGAAAGATGCCTGGTCGCTGATGCTATGTGGAGTTGCAGAATGGCGGTTCGATCCCCCGACCGGGAGATGGTGATCAACAAATTAAACTAATGGGTGCATGACTGTCGGCTAAGTTAGCACATGGAATTTGAAGCGGCACATTGCCAGTGCGTCAATAAAATAAAAAATACATATACTGCCAGAGCCGTGCTGGAGTCAGAGTAAAATAGGCATAAAAAGCCTAGGATTGAATTGTGGCAGGTGCATCCACAGATAGTCCCATATGAATCGTCAGTGTGTCAGTATATCAGACATGTGAAAGCTGGTTGGCCAATCCTTGACATTTTTAGTCTTGGTGCGGTGGTCCAGTGGAAAGATGCCTGGTTGCTGATGCTATTCGGAGTTGCAGTATGGCAGTTCGATCCCCTGACCAGGAGATGGTGATCAACAAATTAAACTAATGGGTGCATGAATGTCGGTTAAGTTAGCACATGGAATTTGAAGCGGCACGTTGCCAGTGCGTCAATAAAATAAAAAATACATATACTGCCAGAGCCATGCTGGAGTCAGAGTAAAATAGGTGTAAAAAGCCTAGGATTGAATTGTGGCAGGTGCATCCACAGATAGTCCCATATGAATCGTCAGTGTGTCAGTATATCAGACATGTGAAAGCTGGTCGGCCAATCCTTGACTTTTTTCGTCTTGGTGCGGTGGTCCAGTGGAAAGATTCCTGGTCGCTGATGCTATGCGGAGTTGCAGAATGGCGGTTCGATCCCCAGACTGGGAGATGATGATCAACAAATTAATCTAATGGGTGCATGACTGTCGGCTAAGTTAGTACATGGAAATTGAAGCGGCACGTTGCCAGTGCATCAATAAAATAAAAAATACATATCCTGCCAGAGCCGTGCTGGAGTCCGAGTAAAATAGGCGTAAGAAGCCTAGGATTGAATTGTGGCAGGTGCATCCACAGATAGTCCCATATGAATCGTCAGTGTTTCAGTATATCAGACATGTGAAAGCTGGTCGGCGGTTCGATCCCCCCCCCCCCAGACCGGAAGATGGTGATCAACAAATTAAACTAATGGGTTCATGACTGTCGGCTAAGTTAGCACATGGAAATTGAAGCCTCACGTTGCCAGTGCATCAATAAAATAAAAAATACATATACTGTAGAGCCGTGCTGGAGTCAGAGTAAAATAGGCATAAAAAGCCTAGGATTGAATTGTGGCAGGTGCATCCACAGATAGTCCCATATGAATCGTCAGTGTGTCAGTATATCAGACATGTGAAAGCTGGTTGGCCAATCCTTGACTTTTTTAGTCTTGGTGCGGAGGTCCAGTGGAAAGATGCCTGGTTGCTGATGCTAAGCGGAGTTGCAGAATGGCGGGTCGATCCCCCGACCGGGAGATGGTGATCAACAAATTAAACTAATGGGTGCATGACCATCGGCTAACTTAGCACATGGAAATTGAAGCCGCACGTTGCCAGTGCATCAATAAAATAAAAAATACATATACTGCCAGAGCCGTGCTGGAGTCAGAGTAAAATAGGTGTAAAAAGCCTAGGATTGAATTGTGGCAGGTGCATCCACAGATAGTCCCATATGAATCGTCAGTGTGTCAGTATATCAGACATGTGAAAGCTGGTCGGCCAATCCTTGAGATTTTTAGTCTTGGTGCGGTGGTCCAGTGGAAAGATGCCTGGTTGCTGATGCTATGCGGAGTTGCAGAATGGCGGTTCGATCCCTGACCGGGAGATGGTGATCAACAAATTAAACTAATGGGAGCATGACTGTCGTCTTAGTTAGCACATGGAAATTGAAGCCGCACGTTGCCAGTGCGTCAGTAAAATAAAAAATACATATACTGCCAGAGCCGTGCTGGAGTCAGAGTAAAATAGGAGTATAAAGCCTAGGATTGAATTGTGGCAGGTGCATCCACAGATAGTCCCATATGAATCGTCAGTGTGTCAGTATATCAGACATGTGAAAGCTGGTCGGCCAATCCTTGACTTTTTTAGTCTTGGTGCGGTGGTTCAGTGGAAAGATGCCTAGTTGCTGATGCTATGCGGAGTTCAATTTCCATGTAAACTAATGGGTGCATGACTGTCGTCTAAGTTAGCACATGGAAATTGAAGCCGCACGTTGCCAGTGCATCAATAAAATAAAAAATACATATACTGCCAGAGCCGTGCTGGAGTCAGAGTAAAATAGGCGTAAAAAGCCTAGGATTGAATTGTGGCAGGTGCATCCACAGATAGTCCCATATGAATCGTCAGTGTGTCAGTATATCAGACATGTGAAAGCTGGTCGGCCAATCCTTGACTTTTTTAGTCTTGGTGCGGAGGTCCAGTGGAAAGATGCCTGGTTGCTGATGCTAAGCGGAGTTGCAGAATGGCGGGTCGATCCCCCGACCGGGAGATGGTGATCAACAAATTAAACTAATGGGTGCATGACCGTTGGCTAAGTTAGCACATGGAAATTGAAGCCGCACGTTGCCAGTGCATCAATAAAATAAAAAATACATATATTGCCAGAGCTGTGCTGGAGTCAGAGTAAAATAGGCGTAAAAAGCCTAGGATTGAATTGTGGCAGGTGCATCCACAGATAGTCCCATATGAATCGTCAGTGTGTCAGTATATCAGACATGTGAAAGCTGGTCGGCCAATCCTTGACTTTTTTAGTCTTGGTGCGGAGGTCCAGTGGAAAGATGCCTGGTTGCTGATGCTATGCGGAGTTGCAGAATGGTGGTTCGATCCCCCGACTGGGAGATGGTGATCAACAAATTAAACTAATGGGTGCATGACTGTCGGCTAAGTTAGCACATAGAAATTGAAGCGGCACGTTGCCAGTGCATCAATAAAATAAAAAATAGATATACTGCCAGAGCCGTGCTGGAGTCAGAGTAAAATAGGCGTAAAAAGCCTAGGATTGAATTGTGGCAGGTGCAGCCACAGATAGTCCCATATGAATCGTCAGTATATCAGACATGTGAAAGCTGGTCGGCCAATCCTTGACTTTTTAGTCTTGGAGTGGAGGTCCAGTGTAAAGATGCCTGGTTGCTGATGCTATGCGGAGTTGCAGATTGGCGGGTCGATCCCCCGACCGGGAGATGGTGATCAACAAATTAAACTAATGGGTGCATGACTGTCGGCTAAGTTAGCACATGGAAATTGAAGCCGCATGTTGCCAGTGCATCAATAAAATAAAAGATATATATACTGTAGAGCCGTGCTGGAGTCAGAGTAAAATAGGCGAAAAAGCCTAGGATTGAATTGTGGCAGGTGCATCCACAGATAGTCCCATATGAATCGTCAGTGTGTCAGTATATCAGACATGTGAAAGCTGGTCGGCCAATCCTTGACTTTTTTAGTCTTGGTGCGGTGGTCCAGTGGAAAGATGCCTGGTTGCTGATGCTATGCGGAGTTGCAGAATGGCGGTTCGATCCCCCGACCGGGAGATGGTGATCAACAAATTAAACTAATGGGTGCATGACTGTCGTCTAAGTTAGCACATGGAAATTGAAGCCGCACGTTGCCAGCGCGTCAATAAAATAAAAAATACATATACTGCCAGAGCCGTGCTGGAGTCAGAGTAAAATAGGTGTAAAAAGCCTAGGATTGAATTGTGGCAGGTGCATCCACAGATAGTCCCATATGAATCGTCAGTGTGTCAGTATATCAGACATGTGAAAGCTGGTCGGCCAATCCTTGACATTTTTAGACTTGGTGCGGTGGTCCAGTGGAAAGATGCCTGGTTGCTGATGCTATGCGGAGTTGCAGAATGGCGGTTCGATCCCCCGACCGGGAGATGGTGATCAACAAATTAAACTAATGGGTGCATGACTGTCGGATAAGTTAGCACATGGAATTTGAAGCGGCACGTTGCCAGTGCATCAATAAAATAAAAAATACATATACTGCCAGAGCCGTGCTGGAGTCAGAGTAAAATAGGCGTAAAAAGCCTAGGATTGAATTGTGGCAGGTGCATCCACAGATAGTCCCATATGAATCGTGAGTGTGTCAGTATATCAGACATGTGAAAGCTGGTCGGCCAATCCTTGACTTTTTTAGTCTTGGTGCGGAGGTCCAGTGGAAAGATGCCTGGTTGCTGATGCTAAGCGGAGTTGCAGAATGGCGGGTCGATCCCCCGACCGGGAGATGGTGATCAACAAATTAAACTAATGGGTACATGACCATCGGCTAAGTTAGCACATGGAAATTGAAGCCGCACGTTGCCAGTGCATCAATAAAATAAAAAATACATATACTGCCAGAGCCGTGCTGGAGTCAGAGTAAAATAGGTGTAAAAAGCCTAGGATTGAATTGTGGCAGGTGCATCCACAGATAGTCCCATATGAATCGTCAGTGTGTCAGTATATCAGACATGTGAAAGCTGGTCGGCCAATCCTTGAGATTTTTAGTCTTGGTGCGGTGGTCCAGTGGAAAGATGCCTGGTCGCTGATGCTATGTGGAGTTGCAGAATGGTGGTTCGATCCCCCGACTGGGAGATGGTGATCAACAAATTAAACTAATGGGTGCATGACTGTCGGCTAAGTTAGCACATAGAAATTGAAGCGGCACGTTGCCAGTGCATCAATAAAATAAAAAATAGATATACTGCCAGAGCCGTGCTGGACTCAGAGTAAAATAGGCGTAAAAAGCCTAGGATTGAATTGTGGCAGGTGCAGCCACAGATAGTCCCATATGAATCGTCAGTGTGTCAGTATATCAGACATGTGAAAGCTGGTCGGCCAATCCTTGACTTTTTAGTCTTGGAGTGGAGGTCCAGTGTAAAGATGCCTGGTTGCTGATGCTATGCGGAGTTGCAGATTGGCGGGTCGATCCCCCGACCGGGAGATGGTGATCAACAAATTAAACTAATGGGTGCATGACTGTCGGCTAAGTTAGCACATGGAAATTGAAGCCGCATGTTGCCAGTGCATCAATAAAATTAAAGATATATATACTGTAGAGCCGTGCTGGAGTCAGAGTAAAATAGGCGAAAAAGCCTAGGATTGAATTGTGGCAGGTGCATCCACAGATAGTCCCATATGAATCGTCAGTGTGTCAGTATATCAGACATGTGAAAGCTGGTCGGCCAATCCTTGACTTTTTTAGTCTTGGTGCGGTGGTCCAGTGGAAAGATGCCTGGTTGCTGATGCTATGCGGAGTTGCAGAATGGCGGTTCGATCCCCCGACCGGGAGATGGTGATCAACAAATTAAACTAATGGGTGCATGACTGTCGTCTAAGTTAGCACATGGAAATTGAAGTCGCACGTTCCCAGTGCGTCAATAAAATAAAAAATACATATACTGCCAGAGCCGTGCTGGAGTCAGAGTAAAATAGGCGTAAAAAGCCTAGGATTGAATTGTGGCAGGTGCATCCACAGATAGTCCTATATGAATCGTCAGTGTGTCAGTATATCAGACATGTGAAAGCTGGTCGGCCAATCCTTGACTTTTTTAGTCTTGGTGCGGAGGTCCAGTGGAAAGATGCCTGGTTGCTGATGATAAGCGGAGTTGCAGAATGGCGGGTCGATCCCCCGACCGGGAGATAGTGATCAACAAATTAAACTAATGGGTGCATGACCGTCGGCTAAGTTAGCACATGGAAATTGAAGCCGCACATTGCCAGTGCATCAATAAAATAAAAAATACATATACTGCCAGAGCCGTGCTGGAGTCAGAGTAAAATAGGCGTAAAAAGCCTAGGATTGAATTGTGGCAGGTGCATCCACAGATAGTCCCATATGAATCGTCAGTGTGTCAGTATATCAGACATGTGAAAGCTGGTCGGCCAATCCTTGACATTTTTAGTCTTGGTGCGGTGGTCCAGTGGAAAGATGCCTGGTTGCTGATGCTATCCGGAGTTGCAGAATGGCGGTTCGATCCCCCGACCAGGTGATGGTGATCAACAAATTAAACTAATGGGTGCATGACTGTCGGCTAAGTTAGCACATGGAATTTGAAGCGGCACGTTGCCAGTGCGTCAATAAAATAAAAATTACATATACTGCCAGAGCCGTGCTGGAGTCAGAGTAAAATAGGCATAAAAAGCCTAGGCTTGAATTGTGGCAGGTGCATCCACAGATAGTCCCATATGAATCGTCAGTGTGTCAGTATATCAGACATGTGAAAGCTGGTCGGCCAGTCCTTGACATTTTTAGTCTTGGTGTGGTGGTCCAGTGGAAAGATGCCTGGTTGCTGATGCTATGCGGAGTTGCAGAATGGCGGTTCGATCCCCCGACCAGGAGATGGTGATCAACAAATTAAACTAATGCGTGCATGAATCTCGGTTAAGTTAGCACATGGAATTTGAAGCGGCACGTTGCCAGTGCGTCAATAAAATAAAAAATACATATACTGCCAGAGCCGTGCTGGAGTCAGAGTAAAATAGGCATAAAAAGCCTAGGATTGAATTGTGGCAGGTGCATCCACAGAGAGTCCCATATGAATCGTCAGTGTGTCAGTATATCAGACATGTGAAAGCTGGTCGGCCAGTCCTTGACATTTTTTGTCTTGGTGTGGTGGTCCAGTGGAAAGATGCCTGGTTGCTGATGCTATGCGGAGTTGCAGAATGGCGGTTCGATCCCCCGACCAGGAGATGGTGATCAACAAATTAAACTAATGGGTGCATGACTGTCGTCTAAGTTAGCACATGGAATTTGAAGCGGCACGTTGCCAGTGCGTCAATAAAATAAAAATTACATATACTGCCAGAGCCGTGCTGGAGTCAGAGTAAAATAGGCGTAAAAAGCCTAGGATTGAATTGTGGCAGGTGCATCCACAGATAGTCCCATATGAATCGTCAGTGTGTCAGTATATCAGACATGTGAAAGCTGGTCGGCCAATCCTTTACTTTTTTAGTCTTGGTGCGGTGGTCCAGTGGAAACATGCCTGGTCGCTGATGCTATGCGGAGTTGCAGAATGGCGGGTCGATCCCCCGACCGGGAGATGGTGATCAACAAATTAAACTAATGGGTGCATGACTGTCGTCTAAGTTAGCACATGGAAATTGAAGCCGCACGTTGCCAGCGCGTCAATAAAATAAAAAATACATATACTGCCAGAGCCGTGCTGGAGTCAGAGTAAAATAGGCGTAAAAAGCCTAGGATTGAATTGTGGCAGGTGCATCCACAGATAGTCCCATATGAATCGTCAGTGTGTCAGTATATCAGACATGTGAAAGCTGGTCGGCCAATCCTTGACATTTTTAGTCTTGGTGCGGTGGTCCAGTGGAAAGATGCCTGGTTGCTGATGCTATGCGGAGTTGCAGAATGGCGGTTCGATCCCCCGACCAGGAGATGGTGATCAACAAATTAAACTAATGGGTGCATGACTGTCGGCTAAGTTAGCGCATGGAAATTGAAGTTGCACGTTGCCAGTGCGTCAATAAAATAAAAAATACATATACTGCCAGAGCCGTGCTGGAGTCAGAGTAAAATAGGCGTAAAAAGCCTAGGATTGAATTGTGTCAGGTGCATCCACAGATAGTCCTATATGAATCGTCAGTGTGTCAGTATATCAGACATGTGAAAGTTGGTCAGCCAATCCTTGACTTTTTTCGTCTTGGTGCGGAGGTCCAGTGGAAAGATGCCTGGTTGCTGATGCTAAGCGGAGTTGCAGAATGGCGGGTTGATCCCCCGACCGGGAGATGGTGATCAACAAATTAAACTAATGGGTGCATGACCGTCGGCTAAGTTAGCACATGGAAATTGAAGCCGCACGTTGCCAGTGCATCAATAAAATAAAAAAATACATATACTGCCAGAGCCGTGCTGGAGTCAGAGTAAAATAGGCGTAAAAAGCCTAGGATTGAATTGTGGCAGGTGCATCCACAGATAGTCCCATATGAATCGTCAGTGTGTCAGTATATCAGACATGTGAAAGCTGGTCGGCCAATCCCTGACATTTTTAGTCTTGGTGCGGTGGTCCAGTGGAAAGATGCCTGGTTGCTGATGCTATCAGGAGTTGCAGAATGGCGGTTCGATCCCCCGACCAGGTGATGGTGATCAACAAATTAAACTAATGGGTGCATGACTGTCGGCTAATTTAGCACATGGAAATTGAAGCCGCACGTTGCCAGTGCATCAATAAAATAAAAAATACATATACTGCCAGAGCCGTGCTGGAGTCAGAGTAAAATAGGCGTAAAAAGCCTAGGATTGAATTGTGGCAGGTGCATCCACAGATAGTCCTATATGAATCGTCAGTGTGTCAGTATATCAGACATGTGAAAGTTGGTCAGCCAATCCTTGACTTTTTTCGTCTTGGTGCGGAGGTCCAGTGGAAAGATGCCTGGTTGCTGATGCTAAGCGGAGTTGCAGAATGGCGGGTTGATCCCCCGACCGGGAGATGGTGATCAACAAATTAAACTAATGGGTGCATGACCGTCGGCTAAGTTAGCACATGGAAATTGAAGCCGCACGTTGCCAGTGCATCAATAAAATAAAAAAATACATATACTGCCAGAGCCGTGCTGGAGTCAGAGTAAAATAGGCGTAAAAAGCCTAGGATTGAATTGTGGCAGGTGCATCCACAGATAGTCCCATATGAATCGTCAGTGTGTCAGTATATCAGACATGTGAAAGCTGGTCGGCCAATCCCTGACATTTTTAGTCTTGGTGCGGTGGTCCAGTGGAAAGATGCCTGGTTGCTGATGCTATCAGGAGTTGCAGAATGGCGGTTCGATCCCCCGACCAGGAGATGGTGATCAACAAATTAAACTAATGGGTGCATGACTGTCGGCTAAGTTAGCACATGGAATTTGAAGCGGCACGTTGCCAGTGCGTCAATAAAATAAAAATTACATATACTGCCAGAGCCGTGCTGGAGTCAGAGTAAAATAGGCGTAAAAAGCCTAGGATTGAATTGTGGCAGGTGCATCCACAGATAGTCCCATATGAATCGTCAGTGTGTCAGTATATCAGACATGTGAAAGCTGGTCGGCCAATCCTTTACTATTTTAGTCTTGGTGCGGTGGTCCAGTGGAAACATGCCTGGTCGCTGATGCTATGCGGAGTTGCAGAATGGCGGGTCGATCCCCCGACCGGGAGATGGTGATCAACAAATTAAACTAATGGGTGCATGACTGTCGTCTAAGTTAGCACATGGAAATTGAAGCCGCACGTTGCCAGCGCGTCAATAAAATAAAAAATACATATACTGCCAGAGCCGTGCTGGAGTCAGAGTAAAATAGGCGTAAAAAGCCTAGGATTGAATTGTGGCAGGTGCATCCACAGATAGTCCCATATGAATCGTCAGTGTGTCAGTATATCAGACATGTGAAAGCTGGTCGGCCAATCCTTGACATTTTTAGTCTTGGTGCGGTGGTCCAGTGGAAAGATGCCTGGTTGCTGATGCTATGCGGAGTTGCAGAATGGCGGTTCGATCCCCCGACCAGGAGATGGTGATCAACAAATTAAACTAATGGGTGCATGACTGTCGGCTAAGTTAGCGCATGGAAATTGAAGTTGCACGTTGCCAGTGCGTCAATAAAATAAAAAATACATATACTGCCAGAGCCGTGCTGGAGTCAGAGTAAAATAGGCGTAAAAAGCCTAGGATTGAATTGTGTCAGGTGCATCCACAGATAGTCCTATATGAATCGTCAGTGTGTCAGTATATCAGACATGTGAAAGTTGGTCAGCCAATCCTTGACTTTTTTCGTCTTGGTGCGGAGGTCCAGTGGAAAGATGCCTGGTTGCTGATGCTAAGCGGAGTTGCAGAATGGCGGGTTGATCCCCCGACCGGGAGATGGTGATCAACAAATTAAACTAATGGGTGCATGACCGTCGGCTAAGTTAGCACATGGAAATTGAAGCCGCACGTTGCCAGTGCATCAATAAAATACAAAAATACATATACTGCCAGAGCCGTGCTGGAGTCAGAGTAAAATAGGCGTAAAAAGCCTAGGATTGAATTGTGGCAGGTGCATCCACAGATAGTCCCATATGAATCGTCAGTGTGTCAGTATATCAGACATGTGAAAGCTGGTCGGCCAATCCCTGACATTTTTAGTCTTGGTGCGGTGGTCCAGTGGAAAGATGCCTGGTTGCTGATGCTAAGCGGAGTTGCAGAATGGCGGGTTGATCCCCCGACCGGGAGATGGTGATCAACAAATTAAACTAATGGGTGCATGACCGTCGGCTAAGTTAGCACATGGAAATTGAAGCCGCACGTTGCCAGTGCATCAATAAAATAAAAAAATACATATACTGCCAGAGCCGTGCTGGAGTCAGAGTAAAATAGGCGTAAAAAGCCTAGGATTGAATTGTGGCAGGTGCATCCACAGATAGTCCCATATGAATCGTCAGTGTGTCAGTATATCAGACATGTGAAAGCTGGTCGGCCAATCCCTGACATTTTTAGTCTTGGTGCGGTGGTCCAGTGGAAAGATGCCTGGTTGCTGATGCTATCAGGAGTTGCAGAATGGCGGTTCGATCCCTCGACCAGGTGATGGTGATCAACAAATTAAACTAATGGGTGCATGACTGTCGGCTAATTTAGCACATGGAAATTGAAGCCGCACGTTGCCAGTGCATCAATAAAATAAAAAATACATATACTGCCAGAGCCGTGCTGGAGTCAGAGTAAAATAGGCGTAAAAAGCCTAGGATTGAATTGTGGCAGGTGCATCCACAGATAGTCCTATATGAATCGTCAGTGTGTCAGTATATCAGACATGTGAAAGTTGGTCAGCCAATCCTTGACTTTTTTCGTCTTGGTGCGGAGGTCCAGTGGAAAGATGCCTGGTTGCTGATGCTAAGCGGAGTTGCAGAATGGCGGGTTGATCCCCCGACCGGGAGATGGTGATCAACAAATTAAACTAATGGGTGCATGACCGTCGGCTAAGTTAGCACATGGAAATTGAAGCCGCACGTTGCCAGTGCATCAATAAAATAAAAAAATACATATACTGCCAGAGCCGTGCTGGAGTCAGAGTAAAATAGGCGTAAAAAGCCTAGGATTGAATTGTGGCAGGTGCATCCACAGATAGTCCCATATGAATCGTCAGTGTGTCAGTATATCAGACATGTGAAAGCTGGTCGGCCAATCCCTGACATTTTTAGTCTTGGTGCGGTGGTCCAGTGGAAAGATGCCTGGTTGCTGATGCTATCAGGAGTTGCAGAATGGCGGTTCGATCCCCCGACCAGGTGATGGTGATCAACAAATTAAACTAATGGGTGCATGACTGTCGGCTAATTTAGCACATGGAAATTGAAGCCGCACGTTGCCAGTGCGTCAATAAAATAAAAAATACATATACTGCCAGAGCCGTGCTGGAGTCAGAGTAAAATAGGTGTATAAAGCCTAGGATTGAATTGTGGCAGGTGCATCCACAGATAGTCCCATATGAATCGTCAGTGTGTCAGTATATCAGACATGTGAAAGCTGGTCGGCCAATCCTTGACTTTTTTAGTCTTGGTGCGGTGGTTCAGTGGAAAGATGCCTGGTTGCTGATGCTATGCGGAGTTGCTGAATGGCGGTTCGATTCCCCCCGACCGGGAGACGGTGATCAACAAATTAAACTAATGCGTGCATGAATGTCGGTTAAGTTAGCACATGGAATTTGAAGCGGCACGTTGCCAGTGCGTCAATAAAATTAAAAATACATATACTGCCAGAGCCATGCTGTCGTCAGAGTAAAATAGGCGTAAAAAGCCTAGGATTGAATTGTGGCAGGTGCATCCACAGATAGTCCCATATGAATCGTCAGTGTGTCAGTATATCAGACATGTGAAAGCTGGTCGGCCAATCCTTGACATTTTTAGTCTTGGTGCGGTGGTCCAGTGGAAAGATGCCTGGTCGCTGATGCTATGCGGAGTTGCAGAATGGTGGTTCGATCCCCAGACCGGGAGATGGTGATCAACAAATTAAACTAATGGGTGCATGACTGTCGGCTAAGTTAGCACATGGAAATTGAAGCGCACGTTGCCAGTGCATCAATAAAATAAAAAATACATATACTGTAGAGCCGTGCTGGAGTCAGAGTAAAATAGGCGTGAAAAGCCTAGGATTGAATTGTGGCAGGTGCATCCACAGATAGTCCCATATAAATCGTCAGTGTGTCAGTATATCAGATATGTGAAAGCTGGTCGGCCAATACTTGACGTTTTTAGTCTTGGTGCTGTGGTCCAGTGGAAAGATGCCTGGTTGCTGCTGCTATGCGGAGTTGCAGTATGGCGGTTCGATCCCCTGACCGGGAGATGGTGATCAACAAATTAAACTAATGGGTGCATGACTGTCGGCTAAGTTAGTACATGGAAATTGAAGCCACACGTTGCCAGTGCGTCAATAAAATAATAAATAAAAAGTACCTACATACCTACCCACCTACCTGGCAAGCAAGCAAGCAAGCACTCTTTATTGACAAATCCAACATATGGAAATATAGACGATATACCAGGCACCATCATGTCCGAAATCATCATAGCTCAGACCGCGCCAAACCTTAATTTAGGTAAGGCAAAATCAACGCCCATTAGATGGGCAAAAGCCAACTATGGCAAAAAACTTCACGTCAAATCAATCGAAGCATTCTATCAATTTATTAGGCCTTTCGACCCACACTTTCAACAGAAAGCACAAAATTGCCAAATTACCACCCCTACTGCAAGGTCATCCGAGACCGTACCAGTCATTCCACCACCTTCAGAACTCAGGAAACGGCTCAGGTCACCGACCGATAGCCCCCCACCAGTGAAGAGAACGGATACTCGGCCATCACCGATATTCCTATTAGACTCTCCTGTGGACCCTCTTCAGATTCCTCTACCTGACTCCCCACCACCCTTGTCTCCAGAGGAGTTCCCTCCCCTTCCACGGAGAGTCGATGCTAATCAGAAATCTGGTCCAAGGACCAAATCAACTCCTGTGGATCCTAGTAAGATACCACTACCAGACACCCCGCCTCCACTGTCTTCAGATGAATTACCTCCCCTTCCACAGAGAGCAAAGGATGACAGAAAATCTGGTCTAAGGACCAGATCAACACCTTTGACTCAAAAGGGTGTCAGTACCCCAGTGCCAGTGGCCAAACTACCGCAACCAAATTTCACCCCCACACCGTGTAGAAACAGCATCAATCATCAAAATAAACTCAAGAAAACTACACACTTAGAAGCTAATTCTTTCTGGAAATTTCGGTATGAGGTAGACCACAAACATGAATGGCGACTCCCTGTCTTGACGAAAAAAATCTTGATCCTTGGCTCCTCCAATCTAAGCCGTATAAATGTGAAACCCCATTCAGACACCCAGATAGCTTGCTATCCAGGGGCAAAATTGTGCCATGCTAGGACTATTGTCAAAAAATACATGGACTCCTATCAGCCAGAGAAAATCATCATAAACATTGGCATAAATGATAAGGATGAACCTATGTCTGTAACTGCCCAACGAGTCCAACTCCTATTCAGTACCATTCGTTCAAAATTTCCAGATGCAAAGGTTTATTTCACTAAACTGAACTACTCTCAACATCTAACTGCAAAGCAGAAAAGGACCTTAGCATTTATCAATTCATCTGTAGAATCCCTGCGTATAAAGGTCTCTGTCATCCCTAGTCTACCAATTTCTGATTTTGAAGTAGTCCAGGATAATATCCATTGGAGTGAAAAAACTGCTAATGCATTGTATTATAGCTGGTTAACCTTTCTTAATTTAAACTAACCAAGGGTCAGGGTACTAACCACCCCGGTATCGGGCTAGGTAGTGATATTGTTAATCTCACTGGCGCTACATTAACTGAAGCAGAAAAATCAATACTCAATCGTGGCCTAACATTTGTACCAACTCCTAGGCCCAAATTAGGCATAGACGCACTTTTAGATAATGGCTCAATGGAAGTTCTTGAATTTTCCCACCGTGTCAAATTAGCCGACTTTTTTCGAAACTCGAAAAGTAATATTCTGCCATTCGTTGAAAGAACTGGCTGGGCACCAGACTCAAAATTAGTCGATCCAGCGATCCCCGACAGTATAAAAATTGTAAAAGAACGTATTGAAAATGTTGAATTTCCGAAAAATCATAAAAATTTGTCATATGAGGAACGTCAAGCCTTAACAGGATTGCGTAAAAACAATGACATTGTCATTAAACCTGCTGATAAGGGATCTGCTGCAGTAATAATGCTTAAAGACAACTACATTCGTGAAGCACATCGTCAACTCAGTAATCCAAAACATTACCAAAAATTAGACGAACCACTCTGGCAAAACAACTGCGACAATTTTAATGAAATTCTCCAAAATATGGTTGATAACAAGAGTTTAACGCAGAAACAGTTTAAATACCTCGTTGCGAAACGAGACTCAAAACCACGTACATTTTATCTGTTACCCAAAATTCATAAGGCTATTGATTCTTGGTCAGATCCTATGATACCACCAGGACGACCTATTATATCGGATTGTGGTTCTGAATCCTATAGGATCAGTGAAATCATTGATTATCACCTACAACCAATTGCGAATAGACATTTTAGCTTCTTGAAAAATACTGACGACTTTCTGTCGCAGGTCTCTGAGATCTCGATACCTCCAAATTCATTTTTGATTACGCTCGACATCGATGCAATGTACACAAACATTGACATCGAAAAGGGTTTGAATTCTGTCCGTAAAGCGTTTGAAAAATACCCTGATAACAATAGGCCCACTGGCGAAATATTAGCTCTCTTAGAGCTAAGCTTAAAGGGCAATGATTTTGAATTCGCGGGTGAAACATACCAACAAATTTGCGGCTGCGCAATGGGTAAGCATTTCAGTCCGAGTTTTGCCAACATCTATGTAGCAGAGTGGGAGGAGGATGCGCTTAGCAAATGTCCGAAACAGCCTCTCTTTTATCGCAGGTACCTCGATGATATTTTCATTATTTGGCATCATACAAAGGAAGAATTTAATGAATTTTTCACCATTTTGAACAATCATGACCCGAATATCAAGCTAAAAGCCAACATTGACCAAATGTCCGTAGACTTTTTAGATTTAACGCTATACAAAGGTGTAATGTATGACACAACGGGACACCTTGATTATAAAGTATATTTTAAGCCCACAGATTCTCATCAACTACTTCACAAGAAATCCTTCCATCCACCTCATACCTTTAAAGGAATTGTAAAATCACAAATCATCCGTTTTCATAGAAATTCGAGTGATAGAAAAAACTTTGAATCTGCATGCTCTCTCTTATTCAAGGCCCTCATGCCGAGAGGCTATTCGTCTAGATTTCTGCGCAAAATTAAGTCTGAAACTTTACAGGATTTGAAAACTATCCCTGATAATGCTGCGGGTCACAGGCCTACCAAGATTCGTCACAATCGTCCAATCACAGGCGCAGGAGAATCTCGGAAATGTGGAAAGAAAAGGTGTAAATTAGACCTACTTCTTCCAAATCAAAAAACGTTTATGAGCTTTCAGAACAAAAACAAATTTCAAATTCAGTCTAATTTAGATTGCGATTCCGAAAACGTCATTTATGTAATATCTTGTAAATTGTGCCAAAAGCAATATGTCGGTGAAACCAAATGCCCATTAAGATGGCGAGCTACTAGACACCTTTGCGATATTAGACATGAAAAAGACACGCATGTCGCTGAACACTTTAACCTTCCTGGCCATTCAGTCGCTCGGGACTTCGAAATTATACCCATTGAACAACCACCTCTCTCAAATACCACTGACGAAACTGATAAACAAAGGAAACTTAGAGAATCATTTTGGATTAAGCAATTAGAAACAGAATGGCCGAGGGGCATAAATGTGGACCCCGGTCTTGCTGATCAGCGTGAAATAATTCCATTCACTCTGACATATAATCGAAAAAATGTAGAAATTGCCGAAATTTTGAAAGATGAATATCATAAATTACAGAATAATCTAAGACAGCCTCTCAATTTGCGCCCAGTAATAGCATTTAGGAAAAATCCGAATCTACGTGACATATTGGTAAAATCGAAATTAACTGGACAAACATCATCATCTTAAAGTTGTCCAATATTTATAAGGCCATCTCGCCTCTAGAAAACAAAAATAACAAATCTCAGGCAATAAAATAAATAAAAAATATTTTCAATTTTTTGAAAATTCTGAGCCAGTGCCTTAACCATATTACTACCTACCTACCTACCTACCTACCTACCTACCTGGCAAGCAAGCAAGCACTCTTTATTGACAAATCCAACATATGGAAATATAGACGATATTCAACATTCTCTTGAATATTTTGATACTAATTTGACTGGGCATTGTACGAATTGTATGGTCTTACTATTTAATCGACATTCTGTTGAATATTTGAAACTATTTTGCCTGGTCGTTGTATGTCTTTACCATTATCAATTGCCTCCTGTAAAAGCTTCGCAGGCGTCATAGTCAAAATGCTTAATGAATGACGTCTCTAGCTCCATCATGAATATTGAGTAGTTCGTCAAGTGTACAAATTTAATGCTTTTACTTTTTAATCAACATTCTGTTGAATATTTTGAAATTAATTTGGCCGGGTACTGTTACGGCCATAGGCAGAAAAAGCACCCAGTCAAATTAATTTCACGATATTGAACACCTTACCTGTATAGTTACCTTGAAATTGGGATTCTGGGAAGTCGTGAATCAAAGCATATAAATTAATTCTCAGAGCTTAGCTAGAAATGAATCCCACATTTGATATTGTCACGAACAAATTTGAGCATTAAACGGCCAATACCACTTAGTAATGTGTGGTCCCCCAACATGGACCACTTGTAATAAGTGACCACAAGTAAGAGCAGTCAGATAGTTAGCTTTGCCCTCTCGGACGCATGTATACCCAAACGCAATGCGCTGATTCTCTTAGGGAACGAGGGTATAAGTTATCCAACCTGTCACTCAAGTGTTGACGTCATAATCAAATGTCACAGGTAGGCTGACGTCACAGTCAAAATAAGTAATAAATGATGTATCTATGGCCATCAGGAACATTGAAAAGTCCTTAAGCTGTGCGAATTGTATGTCTTGTCTTTACTATTTAATAAACATTCTGGTGAATATTTTGAAACTAATTTAACTGTAATGCTGCTATAAGCAGCAAGAGCATCTAGTCAAATTAGTTTTAAAATATTCAACATCTCACATCTATAGTTATCTTGGAAATGGGATTCTCGGAAGTCATGGTTGAAAATAAATCAATCAGAACAACGACGGCTATATGCCTCTCATCATCTCTTAATGTATTTTAACCGCCTCATGGCATAGCACGTCAAACTGGCCTCTACAGTGATCTTGAGCATTGTCAAATTGCATGCCATGAGCATACAGTTTTTGATAATTTACCACTAGAATGACTGTGGAGACAAGTCATTCCAGATTCCAGTGGCAAATCTGCAAAAACAGTCTTCTCTTGATCTGCAAATGGACATTCAATATCTAAATATTTTAACAAATCTTCATCAAATTTAGACAGTAAAAGTTTAATATATTATGACGATAATAAGAGGTATTGTGTCTGTTTCATCTTTCCCTTATGTAGTATAGCATAAAACACTAGGCTGAACATTCGAGATAGTGTATAAATTTCCATTGTTATGTCTGGTAGGGCGTCGGGGCAAACATTTTAATATCGTGGATGCATTTTGCTAGACATTATAAGTGTGGTAGATTTTAACAATATATGTATAATAATATTGTAGTGCGTGAAAAAGTAGACATAATTCGCTTAAAATAATGTACGTGTGATTTTCATTAGTAATTTATTGTCCTTAATCCTTCAATGGGAAAAGATCCATGCATGCAATTATTTAGTACTATGGATAGACAACTGATGTTCATAATTTCTATTCAAAACGGCTGTCAATAACATTGTAGCGGGTAGTTAGATAAAGAAATCAACAGAAAGGGTATGAATGTGCTAAGTTAGTAATGGCCTGCAATGTGTTCAGTCCAAAAATTCCACCCATATGGTTAGATAGGTATCTGAATATGCTAATGAAATATTGAGTTAAAAAATGTAATTTAATTCTTCACTTCCCTATTGTCTGTAGGGTATGCTCAGCACCAGATTTTCACCCACATAGACTTGAGCTTGACTACGCTAGCTATATTCCGAATTAAAACGATTTCTAGATGAAATAATTTCATAGTATGCAAATCCATACCGAAAACTGCTGACAAATGTATCTGATTCATGTTTTTCGGTGCCCTACTGTCTGTAATATATTCAGCCCCAGAATTTCAGACACATAGACTTATAAGGCACTGGATACCCTTGTTATATTGCCAATTCAAAAGAAATTCAATAGTGAAGTAATTTTGGCAGTACGCAATTCCATACTGAAAATTGGCTAAAAGTTGGTAAATCCACAGTTTTTAATACCCTGCTGTCTGCAACAGGTCCAGCCCCAGAGTTTTAACCATATGGTTAGTTAGGGCTATGAATGTGCTAATTTGAAGTGCTGAGTTAAAAATTTTATATCATGAAGCAATTTCATTTCCGAGTTGAAAATTTACTTAAACTTTGGCTGATTCACGGTTTTCGGTGCCCTGATGTATGTATTATATTCGGTGCCAGAATTTAATCATCATAGACTTAGAGGGATTTGAATTCGCTAGTTAGCCCTATATTACGAATTAAAAAAAGAACCTACTCTGAAGTAATTTCATAGCACGCAATTCCATACTGAAAACTGGCTCAAATTGTGTCAGATCCACGGTTTTCAGTACGCTACTGTCTGCAATAGTTTCTGTCCCAGAATTCCACTGACGTAGTTAAACAGGTATATGAATGCGCTATTAAAATGTCGAGTTTAAAATAGTCTACCATGAAGTAATCTCGCAATACACCATTTAGCTGCGTCCAATAGTTATCTGATGCCAATAATTTACTATTTTAAGTACCAATATCTGCATAATCTGTTTGCACTCAGCTTTCGAATATCTGGCTATATAGCACTCTATATAGAATATTGCACGATTCTACCATCAAATAATTTCATAGTATATAGCATATATAGGTGAGGATAATGTCCTGGCATATTGCATGTAATAGCTTCGACCCCATAATTTCAGCCATATGCTTACAATTTCAATAGACTGCACTACAACTAGATTGTGTGTGAAATAACACCATTCTATACAGTACCAAATTGTATTACCATGTATATAGTGCACTACAGATAGATTGTGGGTGAATATTGGTATTATCATGTCTCTGTATTGTACTATGCCATAATAGATACCGATCTGTGCTGTACCCAAAATACTATTATATTACATTACAAATAGATGTGCGGAAAGCCACCATGGTCTATATTGTATCAATAGTATTCTATTACAAGCCAATTGTGTGTGGAATCACACCAGTCTATATTACACCATATACAATGCTACAGGTTTATATTATGTCACTATTAGGCAGTGGGTCGAACAACACCAGTCTAGACGATTGATCAGATTAAAACCTACTCTAACATGCACTACAAACACTAGGACAAATTTTGACTGTATATAATACAACCCAGATCTTTACCTTTCGGAACGACTGTGACCTATCTGTTTAAAAAGCAATCTAACTAAAAAATATAATTTAGCCTAAATTACTTTCAGCTGTAAACAATATGATATCATATCACAGCTAGCTATATTCATAATTAAAACAAATTCTACAATGAAATAATTCCGTAGTCTGCAATTCCATACAGAAAATTTGCTTAAATTTTGGCAGAGCACTGATTTTCAGTACCATACTAACTGCAATAGGTTCGGCCCCTATTCAGTTCGAAATTCATATATATATATATATATATATATATATATATATATATATATATATAGTCAGATCGGTATATGAATACACTAATGAAGCATCAAGCTTTAAAATGTCTACCATGAAGTAATTTGGTAGTACACAATTCCATAGCAAAATTTGCACAAGTTTTAGCAGATCCGCGGTTTTCGGTAGCCTACTATCTGTAATAGGTTCAGCCCAAAATGTCACATAGATATATGAATACGCTAATAAAATATCGATTTAAAAAAGTTCCACCCTAAAGTAATTTTATAATACGTAACTAACTTAGTAGCGACCAAAAGTTGTCAGATACTAATAATGTACGTACCAATATCTGTGTACTCTGTTTGTAACCAGTTTTTCGAACATCTAGCCATACAGAACCCCATATGTATTATTATTTACTAGTGCTGTACGAAATATTGCACGATTCTACCCTTAAATAATATTGTAACCGGGTTGTTGGGGGCGCTATGAGGTAAACCCAACACAAGTTACGGGTCAGAGTCGTGTTGTATTGCTCATCATTTCATCAAGACATATTGTCATGAAGACAACACTGTTGATTCTCTTGATTATAAAATCCGTTCGAATTGCACTGTACAAATAACTATACAAGTTGTGTAAAAATGACAACAGTAATGTAGCGGTCTAGTTGACTTGGAAACTATTCCCAAGCCCAGTGAGCATTTTGGACAATGGTCAAGCGGGAAGGACACAAAGGGATAAGCTGGGATATAAGCTGGAAATAAGTCAGAATCATTAAAGTCATCATGACTCAATCTATTCACAAAACCATAATACAGGAATATACAATAAATCACTCCTAATTTACTGTCGGCTACACACTTCCCCCCTCACTCGAAATGGCGCCCTCGTCATTTGATCTTGCAGGTGATTATAGCAACGATGGCATCTGTAGCACGATTAGGTCCATCTGTGAATGCCCCCTCAGCTATCAGTGACCGCAGGTAATTTACTCGTGACTTCCAGTCCTGGTCCATTTGAGGCATAGCTGAGAAAACAAATTCACCTCTGGTCATCCATTTTGGTGGATGACGTGTCCTTGCTGACCTCCGTGGCTGTGGGGTTGGAACGTCATCCTGATTTAATTGAGGTTCCTGACCGTCAGCTGTTAATCCAACATCAACAGTTATGGATCGACTAGTCTCTTCACTGGTAGTCTGAAAATCTTCATCTTCTCCAGTACTCAGTGCTTCGTGATCACTCTGAACATGTTCTTCACTGGTATCAATTTCCGGAATATCACCTACTGGGTTCACAGTTGATAATGACGGTCTAGATGCTACAGTGTAGCCAACTACTGAACTAGTTTCTACTTCTTCATCGTCGTCGTTCTCCTCTTGGCAGGATTCGCCAACATACAAGGATGATCTTACTTTCGGTGTTGGCCTTGATGCTAACGAAACTACTGTTTTTGATGGTCTTGGCCTCGGCATAGGTGAGGCAGAATCAACATTTAATGTGTCTGGTAGAGTAGCTGATACTGCTTGGCGAGGTAGCGAGTCTATTGGAAGTAGGATGTTCCTGTGCAATGTTCGTTGCCTACCCTTACCATTTTCCTTAACCACGGTAAAAACTGGTATGGAGGAATTGGGTTGATCTAGAACTAGGTAAACATCTTCTCCCCATTTATCAGACAATTTGTGCCTACCTTCGAAGGCTAAAATCTTCACAAGCACTCTATCATCTTTCTGCAATGTGGCTGCTCTCACTCGCTGATCATAATGAGATTTCTGTTTTGCTTGAGAACTACAGGGTTTTCTTGATGCCATGTTGTACGGTGTCCTAAGGCGCTCATTCATGCACTCTGTATACTTCAGGATAGACTTTGACTTGTTTGGCTCGATATCAAGCCCAAACGCCAAATCTACTGGCAAGCGAGGATATCTCCTGAACATCAAGAAAAATGGTAAGACTGATGTGGTATCATGGCGGGTGCAGTTATATGCATGCACTAGTGGTCCGATATGAACTTTCCAATTCTTCTTTCTGTCTGAATCTAGAGTACCTAACATATTACACAGTGTGCAATTAAAGCGTTTGCACATTCCATTGCCCATTGAATGATATGGTGCAGTACGTGATTGCTCAGTATGCAGCAGATTACATAATTCCTGCATCACCTTGCCTACAAAATTGGAACCCTGATCGGAATGAATTCATTTTGGCAAACCATAGTGAACTAGAAAATTGTTGAAGAAAGCATCAGCTGTAGTCTTAGCAGTCATATTTCTCGTAGGGTATGCTTGAGCATATCTTGTAAAATGGTCGGTGATTACCAAGACATGCTCCTGCCCTCCAGGCGATGGCTCTAACACCAAGAAATCCATGCATACAAGTTCTAATGGCTCTGACGTGCTGATACTGACAAGAGGTGCTCGAGTGTTGGTTGATGACTCACGTCTTAAGCATCGACCACAAGTCTGAATGTGTTCCTCAACATCCTTGTTCATACCCGGCCAGTAGAACCTTTCCTGCAATAGCTGAAGTGTTCTCTCCCTACTGGGATGCCCAACGTTATCATGAAGTCAGTGCATAGCAGATGTACCATAGCTGGATGGTAACACCAACTGCTTTCTCTCTACTTCATCTACATCGGTGACCTTGTAGAACACTCCTCTCCATAACTTGTACTGGTTAAAACATCTTAGTAAGCTGGATACCTGCTGATCTCCAATGAACTGACTGAGTTCTGTCAGGTTTCGTTCCACTTCTCAGATTCTTGATAATGTGTAATTGAGCTGGATCCTTAGACTGTGCACTTCTCCACTCTCTGGCATTCATGTCACAAATATCGCCTGTTACTTCTGCCTCATCTTCAACTGTATCAGCTGAACAGCATAAGCTCTCTACCATATTTGGCACATGGATGCTATTACAGATTGCTCTGACAGAATCTGGAGAAATCTGCTCCACCTCATCAGGAGTCCACTCTGGCAAACGGGAGAGCACATCTGCATCCACATTTGCTTTTCCCAGCCGGTACCTAATGCTGAAATTATTATTCGCTAATCTAGCCAACCATTTGGGTCCTGCAGCATCGAGATGAGCACTTGTCAAGATGTATGTAAGTGGATTGTTATCTGTAACAATTGCGAACTCATGTCCATACAGATAGTCATAGAACTTCTCGGATACTGCCCATCGCAAACATAAAAATTCAAGCTTGTAAGCAGAATAATTCTTCTTTGATTTTGTCAAACCTCTGCTTGCATAAGCTATAACTTGCATGTGACCATCATGCTCCTGGTACAACACAGCACCTAGCCCATGTGTACTAGCATCAGTGTAAATTCAAAAGGTTTGGAGTAATCAGCATATCCTAGAATTGGTGGTGTGGACAATCGTTCTTTCAGTTCATTAAATGCTTCTGTCTGTGCCGAACTCCAAATCCAATTTGTAGGTTGAACCTTTCTCTGAGTCTTCCTCGTCATGACCTTTCGGAAGCAGCTCATTCAATGGTCTTGCTATTTTGGAGAAATCTTTTATGTACTTGCGGTAGTAGCCTGCAAATCTGAGAAATTTCCTAACTTCCTCTGGTGTGGATGGTGTAGGCCATTGTCGAATCTTTTCTATTTTTTCAGGATCTGCTTCCAATCCATCCGCAGACACAATATAGCCAATATACCTAACCCGACTCTTGAAGAACTTGCATTTCTTTGTAGCTAACTTTAGTCCACATTCCTTGAGCCTGCAAAGTACAAGGTCAAGCCTTTCGAGATGTTCTTCATATGTTTTGGAGAAAATAATTAAGTCATCAAGATAGACTAGACATATTTTCAAGTTCAGGCCCTCGAGACAATCTTCCATGAGTCGCTGATATGTTGCTTGCGCATTTGAAAGACCAAATGGCATACGATTATACTCATAAAATCCGAGTGGACCAACTGTGAAGTAGGCTTGCACGATTTTTCGATTTAATCATGAAGTTCGATTTATTTTTAAAATCGCGATTTTTACGATGTAATTGAGGAAAATCGTCAAAAATTTCATGTTTTTACAAAATCTGAAGTGTGTACTTTTCCGTCGCATTATATCAGTACATGAGTACACTTATAATCGATTCACACCTGTGTTCATTGTGTGTATATCCCGCCGTGCCATGCATGTGTCGAATAATTACGAATCACAACACAAAGCGCTACAATAAACAAGCTAACAATAGCGAGGTAACACCTTTGTCATTGAGAAAACCAGCTAGTTACTCCGGTGAATCGCCATATAATTTTTTTTCTTTCGCTGCAGACCCTGAGTCTGTTGTTAAATGTCAAGTATATACAGTTTCAGAGTGTTAGGCAATCAGTGAACATAATTCTGTTTAATTCTAGAGTTGGCAATTTCAGACATTCTAATAATTTTTCCTTTTTGATTCGGTTGTCATGTCAAATTAAAGAAAATAAAGCAACAGCATTCCAGATTGTTTGATTTTGAACTGTGCGTTCTATTGATTACTCTTAAATGTAAATCGTACATTCTGAAAGCAACTATAAACCGCCCTATAGGACGAGTTTACGCCATTACACTAGTACCTACTCAAAGCTACCATCCTATGTATGTGAATTGCGCAGTATCTCCCGCGCTACTAATATTAGCGTCTTCATGTTACTCCAGTTATTACATAAACTAGTCCTACAAAGGGAGGCTATAAGCGGAAGCATCACGTAATTTATATTTTTTTCTCGGCGACATTTTATCTCAAATTTTGATGAATTAAATAATGTTTATTAAACTATATGCAATATTTAGGTGGTCCCAATTAATAATTTCACGTCCGCGATGATGGATATAAGATATACATTAAGCATAGACATAAGATGGTAGCATTCGTCGCATGAACATCATCATGTGTTCTAATTTCGTGCTATTTTTGTATGATTTATTTAAACTTTCTAGAAACGAGTCACGTTAACCCGGTTTATACTTTTGGGAATTTGGACCTACGATTTAATCCAAAATTGCGAATTTTTTTCATAAAATCGATCGTGATGTTTCAAATCAAAAATCGTGCCAGCCTACTGTGAAGGCTGTTCTTTGCTTATGAGTCTCTTCCAACTCCACCTGATGATAACCGCTTTTCATATCAAGAACAGAGAAATAGTTCATGCCGCCCAAGGAGTCTAATAATTCTTCAATGCGTGGTAAAGCATATGAATCTTTCAACATCCGATTATTAAGCTGGCGGTAGTCCACACACATCCTAAGGCTTCCATCTGTCTTCTTTGCTAGAACTACATTCGAAGCCCATGGACTGCAAGATCGCCTAATCACTCCAGCAGACAACAATTGTTGCAAATGGCTGCGAACTTCATCGTACATAGCAGGTGGTATTCGACGATGTCTTTGCTTGAAAGGAGTTTCATCATATAGGTCTATCCAGTAGTGAACAATATTGGTGTGACCTAGATCATCGTCGCCTTTAGAGAATAGGTCGCAGTACCATGTAAGAAGATCAATTCCATGCTGCAATTCTTCCCGTGCCAGGCCACTCTTCTCTACATCCAGTTGCTCTAAAAGAAGTGAAGGACTGGTTGACGTTTCAGAAGGCATATTTTGGATAGTGACAGGCTGCAGTTCACACAATAAGGCACCATGTGATACCAACACTGTTCTGGTAGTTACATTAGAGACATGGACATCAACACTTGACGACTTGCCACTTTGGTAAGTAATTACAGCTGGCACAATGTCTAACTCTGGAGGAATAGAATGATTCTCAGTAGGCTGCAGTATGGCACACACTTCTGGTGACCATAACCTCTTGATGAGATGACCCTTTATCACAACATTACTGTTTGCAGCAACTATTACTGGTCTCTTCTCCGCACATTTCACCAAACCAAGTCTACCTTTGTTCCTCGTTATTTGTCTCTCTTGAATTGTCATGCTGCGGAAAGCAATGTACCAAGGTGCCTGTAGTGCAGATTCTGCAAAAACTGATTTCCATATGTGGTTCTGCAATCGTGTAGATATTCCACTTAGGATGTTAATACCTAACAAAACTGGAACCCGTTTGTTGCAACGTGTGTCCGGAACAACTAACAACAAACTCGATGTTGTAGCTGGTACATCCGCACTGGTACCTTCAATAGCAAGGTTAACTTCTACAAATCCTTTATATGGTAAGGATTCAACCCCTGCACACTCTATGTCAATGATGTCTTGCAGTGGTTTGATGACAATGTTCCGTAAATAGGTATTATAAAATGATTCAGAAACTATTGATACTGTGGCTCCTGTATCAAGTAACGCTCACACTGGAACATTCTCTACTAATATATTCGCTTCATTAGCTCCACCTACTAATCCAGCTGGTACGTTTTGGGGGTGTTCTGATAAGCCTATGGATGTCCCCTCCCCATAGGCCTGTGAGAGTTTAAAGGCTTGCACATATGATCTAGCCGAACACGGCATCCAATAGCTAGATGACCTGAATATCCACAACGATAGCATGGTGGTTCCTCCTGCTGACTGTAGCTGGAAGATGTGGGCTGATAATCTCTCGTTTGCCAGTGTGGAGACGTGTTAAATTGAGCATTCAATGATTGACTATCACCCGATGATGGCTGATTATGATGTCGTGTGTCAACAGAAACAGGTGGTCGAGATTCAAATCGTGATTGAGATGACTGTGTAGCTGCACTCTGTGGATTATGTAGATTTCTACTCTGCTGGCCGCTTCTATCGTAACTCTGATTATATCTATTATACTGAGGCCCTCTTGACCATGACTGCTGATCAGTTCTAATCTGATTTTCCTGGCTAACACAATGCTGCTGATATACTTGTGTTTGCTGCTGCGTTTGCTGCTGTTGCTGTTGATATTGATGCTGATGTTGTTGCTGCTGCTGTTGTTGCTGCTGCTGCTGTTGATATAGATGCCGCTGTTGTTCTTTTATGTCTGCGAGTTCAGATTTCAGCTACTTCAACATGGTCTCCATACTGGAATGAAAGAAATTTCAATTTCACTTTCTCCGAGATCTAACAATACTCACCATTCTATTACTTCTGATACAGCTAGCTCTGATAGCTGGGCCCTAGGACTATAGACTTAGTAAGCGTTACCTACTCCTGGAACCGGGTACTCGGCTCCCAACTGCCGAATGGTCATTTGCCATGAAGCTCATATTGTTTGCATAGCCACCAAACAAGAGATACCCATGGTTTGCCTCCGTGGGGCTGGGAGGCTGGTTCCGTAATAGAATGGTGAGTATTGTTAGATCTCGGAGAAAGGGAAATTGAAATTTCCTTCATTCTCCTTCGATCAATACTCACCATTCTATTACTTCTGATATACACCAGATTTAGTCAGTAACCTGGTGGGAAGGGGCAAGCAATCAATTGCTACTTTTGCCCCTTGGAGAAAGAGCTAGACTTAAACTTGATTAATGGAGACCTAAAAGGACCTTCAAGTTAAGGGAACCGAATCACATTCGCATCACTGCCACTCTCCCCCCCCCCCCCTTTTTTTCTCCTAAGAAAAGGGAGAGAACTCACGAACATGCATCTCGCCTGAAAACCCAAATATGCCAAGAGGGTTAACTGCTCTTTGCATATATTAGCCTGGAAATGAGCATGAATATATAAGATGAATGAACAAGATATATAGACATAATACAAAAAACTCAATCTTGAATTACCTCATGATATTTGGATTTCAGACGTGGAACCTCCAACCATTCACTTGTCTGGCCATCAGTGACACAATCTGGTTGACATCCTCTCGCTCGACCATGTCTGCTTCTTAATTCTTTCCTACAAATGCCAAAAAAGGAAGAAGAGCAGTGTGGCCATATAGCTATCGTCTCAAAACAGCTAAAGCGAGTGGATTGGCGGAGTCTGATACATCCGTCATATAGTAATCCATGAAAGAGGACTCACAGTGCCATTGTGCAACAGCCATGAAGTCCTCTAATGGAACACCAGTGAAAAGGGCGGTCGAACCGGCTAGTTCTCTAACATCGTGTGCCCTTGCGCATTGCACCTGATGCCCAGTCGCAATCTCATGGGTAGTCTGAATGCATTCGACTACCCAACGAGAGATAGAATCCATGGATGCGGCGCCATATGGCTTCTTATGGCAGATCCACAGATGTCTATCATTCAACCGTAATGAGTCTGTCCATTTTTTGTACTTAGTCAAAGCACGGACTGGGCAGCAAACACTGGCATCACGATCAAACCTACTTAGTTTCGGTATAATGATCGGTTTGCCAGGATGTCTCAAAGATTGATTCTTTGGCATAAACTCTGCTCTTGGCAGTAGACGTAGACCCTCTCTGGAGACAATAAATCGGTCCCTCTCTGCTGAAAGTACATGGATCTCACTGCGACTTCCAGCTGAGGAAGCTGCCAATAAAAAGACCGCCTTTAGAGTCAAATGCTTTAGACTACCCGAATGCAACGGTTTGAAAGGGTGCTTAGCCAGTATATTAAGCACTAAAGATAGACTCCAGGCTGGAATGACTACCGGTTGTCTCGGTCGGAGATTGCTCATTCCCTTCACCATCACATTCAACTGCGCCACCTCTGGACTATCCATGTTGGTTAGACAAGGGATAACTGATGCCAAAGCTGACTTGTATCCAGCAATTGTGACAGGAGCTAGTCCTGAAAAGAACAGCTCACAGAGAAAGTCTGCTATTTGCTGAATAGTGGAATGAAAGGAATCAATACCCTTTTCATCACACCGTCTGCAAATCTGTTAACCTTGTTGTTACATGACTTGAAGGTTGACCTCCTTCTCGCAGCTGCGATGAAATCTGCAGCTTGTTGAGAAAAGTCTTCCGACATGGAACGTTGTTTGATAACATCCCGCAGTCAATTTGAACATTTCGGGCCGCTTGTGTAGGAAGCGTCCCTTGGCCTGGGAGACTATGTTCGGAATCTCAGGTAACTGCACTGGATTTTCCACCAGCAGATCTAGAAGATCCATGAACCACGCCCTGCTGGGCCAAAATGGCGCTATTAGCAGGACCAGGCACGGTTCCTCCCTGATCTTCACCAATATCTTCGGTAGAAGAATGGTGGGTGGGTATGCGTAAGCGTGCATCCCTCTCCAGCTTAATGCTAGAGCATCTGTATCGACGGCATTTGGATCTGGAATCGGCGAGACATGATTTGAGCATTTTCCCTTGTGGCGAACAAGTCCACGTTGGGTTTGCCCCAATGCTCGAAGATCCTGTGAAGAACTGAAGGGTTGAGAGACCATTCTGTTGGCAAAATTCTCTATCTGCGAGACAAAGCATCCGCCAGAATGTTCAATCGCCCAGGAATATGAGCTGCTTTCAAAACAACCGAGTAATTCCTGCACCATTGAATCAAGTGCCACACTTTGATACATAGTGTGGGTGACTTGGTCCCGCCTTGGCGATTTATGTATGATACTACTGTCGAGTTGTCTGACCATATCAATATCGCCTTGCCCCTGACTTTTGGAAGAAACTTTTCCAATGCCAGTTCCATTGCCATCATTTCCAACATATTGATATGCAGGTGGCTCTCTTGGAGAGTCCATGTGCCCGAGACCTGGTGTTCTCCCAGGCAGGCCCGCATCCCTCCAGCGATGCATCTGTGTACATGGACACCTGGGGGTGGGGTAGGTGCAGCGAAACCCTTACTAGGAGATTCTGACACTTTCCTACCATACAAGATGCGACATTATTGGCTCTAAAACAGGCACCAGTTTTGACAGGGGTATTGTTCTCTGTTTCCACTCTCCCAGGCAGGCCCCCATCCCTCCAGCGATGCATCTGTGTACATGGACAGCTGGGGGTGGGGTAGGTGCAGCGAAACTCTTACTAGGAGATTCTGACACTTTTCCTACCATACAAGATGCGACATTATTGGCTCTAAAACTGGCACCAGTTTTGACAGGGGTACTGTTCTCCGTTTCCACAGAGACATCAGATATAACCGGATAGGTCTTCGCATCTGAGCAGCGTACGGGATTACCTGCTCCATGGAGACCATCATGCCCAGCATCTGAAGAAACCGCCTCGCCTGAATGTGGTTTCCCAATCGAAAACTCTTGAGGATGGCTAACAGAGACACCACTCTGGGCTCTGACTGGTAAACCCTGCCCTCCTCGAGATCGAATCGTATCCTTAAATAAACGAAATGTTGAGTGGGTGTCAACTCGGATTTCTCCTTGTTGACTATCCAGCCTAGATCTGAAAGCAACTTCAGAGTCAGAGCAGTATCCACCTCTAACCTGGCTGATGTGTCTGCTTTGATCAGCCAATCGTCTATGTAGGTGTGAAGTGCCACGTTCTCTTTTCTGAGAAACGCTGTCACCGCAAGGACCACCCTGATGAAAACCCTTGGAGCTGTCGACAGGCCGAATGGGAGGACTATAAACTCGCATACTTGATTCTGAAATGCAAATCTTAGAAACCTGTGACAATTCCTGTTCATTGGAATGTGGAAATATGCATCTTTCAGATCGATCGATACACACTACATTCCCTTCCTCAATCCTACCATTACCGACCATCTGAAACCGAGGCGTATGGATAAACTAATTTAATGGCCTGAGATTGAGTACGGGTCTCCATCCCCCTGTGCACTTGGGGACAAGGAACATGTTTGAATAGAAGCCTGGAGTGTTCCCGTTTGCTGGTTTTATTGCTCCCTTCAGAAGCAAACCTGACACTTCGTTTTGAATGGCTTCTAACTTGCCTGGTTCCCTTGGAACGGGTGTCCAGACAGGTGCCAAAGACAGATTCTGTGGTGGAAAGTCCCACCACTCTGGCATGTGTCCCTGGGATAACCATACCAGGACCAGACTGTCTAACCTCACACCTCGCCAAGCCTCGACGAAACGCATGAGCCTTCCACCCACTATAGACGCCTCGACACCTAATGGGGGTGTCTGGCTCACGATTCCCCCCCTCCATCTCTTGACGAGAGCGAGAGAACCATTTTGGTCTTGGCTTGGCCAGTCTAACAGGCACCGTTGTTCCTGTCGCACAGGTGCAGTCCAGGCAGATGCGAAGGGAGCCCTCGTACCCTCAGGTACGATCCGCTCCCTTCTGTCCGCCCTTTGCGGACTTACCCTTCCCCTTCCCCTTGCCCTTCCCGCCTCTCGAGCGATCAGGAACAACATTGGGGAGGGTGGGGCCTCCACAACCTTCTTGGCTTTCTTCGCCGGAGGCGGCTGAGAAAACCCAGTAGAAGCAGAAGCAGCACTAGGCTAAGCATTCGCCTTGCTTTTGTGCCTTTTCTGCTTCTTAGAAGGTTGCCTGGTCAGCGGCTTGACTACAGCCCCTAGTGCGTGTGCTTGACGCACTAGCTCTAGCTGCAGATTAACCGCCAACCGATTCTGCGCAATGCTGGCCATGTCCTCTAAGATGGCCCGTGACTGGCCACCAAAGATGCTAGCGCCTGTCAGGGGCGTCCCAAGAAGACGCTCCCTGTTGGCAGTAGCTGGACGCATATGGTCAAGGACCATCTGCCTCCTGGACTTAATTACACGCACCTGCACCCCTGCCAATGCGTCCATAGACAGCACCAGGCCGTTACTAATGCACGAAAGCGCCACAGGTGGCACAGGGTGGCCTGCCCCCGCTTCAGCCCACCGACTGAAGAAGACGATAAGAGTGGTTGACAACACTCATTGCTGTCCTCACACCCTCATCACATAGGGACAGGACTTCATCATGGTGTACCTGATCTTTGTCCACCAGTGCCGGGGCGGGGCCACCTGCTCCAGCACTCTGGACAGCACCCAGCGGTCATCCTCGGTGACAGATGGGACAACACCATACTTGTCGCATTCCCCCCGTGGAATACGACACCTCGCCCGCACCTCCCTGGAGGCCGCTGGAAGCTGGCCCTTGGTCATGAGTTGTTTGCTATAAATAGCATCAAGCAACTCCATAAACCTTGGATCCAGTCCAATAGACTGGATCCGGGCTGCGGGCAAGATCCCTGTCCCCGTCCCCGTCCTAATCGATGCAACCGATGGACTGGGTGCATCCTCCTCGGCCGTGGTCGAAACCACAGATGGGTCTACCCTGCCTAGCCAAGCCAGAGCCTCAGACCAATCTGTCTCCGAGGAGGACACTCCCGTGAACATGTCACCCTTTGGCATGTTCACGGCCCTACCAGCAACGGCCTCCCGGCTAGGAGCCATTGCTGATAAACCGTGCGGACTCGTAGGAACCGTGGCCAAACACGGGCGCCAATGGCACCCCATGTCTGACCGCCAGACCAGGTGAGATAGGTGAGTACCACGCCGTGGCCTCAACCACGGGCGGAGCCACTGCCCTGGCTTGCGCCAAGCCAGACAGATGGAGGATGGTTCCGTCCAGGACGGAATCGACATCCATGCTCTCCACCCACGCAATCACAGGCCGCAGAAACCTTTCCTCCTCGGCCTCCTCATCTTCAGACGCCGAAGAGTCGTCACTAGACGAGGAAACTGGAGCCGTCTTGGCAGACAGCTCCCATTCCTGACGGACTGGCCACCGCTACTGGACCACTCAGAGGTGGCCGCAGAGAGACAGAACCCATCAGGCCGGAGCCCGACGGGACTGCCAGGGTGCCGTATGAGATGGCCCCCTCGGTGGCCAGTCCAGAACCCTATCCAAGGACAGGGTCCGAATCAAACATGGGGAGAGACTGCCCTACAACCTTTGGCAGCAGGGACGACACCAGCGTGGGCAGAATGCTATGCAAGAAGCCTTGCATAGTAGGACCAAACCACGCCGGCGGTGCCATCTCCGCCACCTCCGGTTGCAGACGTGGAATGCCCCCAAGGGCCGAAACTGACGCTCCACGATTTACTTTCGGACCGCCTGACCCTGCGTCAGACCCTGCCAAGTCCTTCTGGGCAAGGAACTTAAGCATCATATCGACCGACCACACTGCGCAAACGTTACACCTACTGTCAAGATTACACTTAGTACAGCGGAAACAGACATGGTCCTTGAATAGAAACCCGTACAATTTGTGGCACTCGTCACGGTGAGTATTGATCGAAGGAGAAACATCGTGCCGTGGTACCTGTGGTATCACTGCTGACTTAGCTGTCATTGTTGAGCTCTTCTTTACAGCGCCTAAGTTCCCTCTGCTGACTTCGAACTCGACTTCTCTAAGACACAACCTGAGTTCATCGAGGTTAGAGATTCGGTCGAACTTGTGGGCAGCAAGGCTCTTCAAATATGGCTTAAGACCATCCCACATCTTGTTTCTCAGCATCTCTTCCTGCTCTTCGTGTAGAATTGATTGATGTTCTGTCATATGATACATCAGATGCTCTAATCGGCAACCCCAGGCTGCTACGTTATCATCCTCCCTCTGGGTCGCACTATAAAATTCGGGCATGATTGTTGCTCGACGTCTCAGAGTGCCGAACGCACTCTTAAATTTGCTAATATGTCTCGAATCTCTGCTTCATGACCCATCTTCATAGCCAGTAGTGCCGCCTCGCCTTTCAATGATTTTCTTATACTGTGAAGGAGAACTGCTGTCGAGTGTGCTTTAGATTGCAGGAAACAATCTTTCTCAAATCTCCATAAGTCATATGGGGTGTCTTTCCCTGATTCACCACTAAAAATGGTAGTCTTGGTAACTGGTGATATGTGGTGTGTGGATTGTTCGCTGTGACAGATGGATGTGGCGACTTATTGGTTTCGATTTTAATTGATGAAGAACTCGTTGCTGACATTTCCTGAAGCCAGGTCTTAAAAGGCTCAGCTGAATCAACAATCGGCGAGATGCCCATTCGCTTAAAAACGCTTACCATGCGTTGTATGTCATCTGCATCAAGTTCCATGATGAAAACGAAATGATTGATGAGTTGAAATCCTACTAGGTGTATATATGTATAGGTCACAGAATGTAGAACAATCAGTCTCCTGATGGCGACAACGTGATAGAGATCTGTTGAAAATTGAGCACGCGTTTCTAAAACGAATTATATAAATCCTTCCTAGATAAAATGCTGATGCTAGTAAACTGCTTAGGTACGGTTAATGGGCGGAGTGCTGTGATACGATTCCAGTATACGACCGGATGATGTATTGCAATTCTTGTTTATGACGATGCTCAGCTGCGGTGTGATTCGCATTTATGACTGGTTTTCACGATGTGAATCTTGTTTACAATTATGTTATTTTCGTGCAAGGCTGTGATGTAAATCTGGTTTACGTTTGTGGGTGTGATGTAAATCTGGTTTACGTCTAAGTTGACAGGATACACATTGTTTACGACTATGTGCCCCTGGACAATGGGCAGATAACTCGATTAATACCTTGTTCAATAAATAACTACCCCACCCTTATAACGAAACTATAGAAACTACACTCAGGACAAGAGTGCGTATCTCCCAACCCAGTGATAACCATTTATGTATTGCACGTGTATCGATCAGGGGTACGAAACGACCAAGTACAGTATGACTGAAATGGTACGAACTGACTGAGTATAAAATGAAATACCAGTTATTATATAAGCATTGTTCGAAGTAAGAACTGGAGTACCAGTTATTGGATAAAAAAAAATCATCCACCAGCACTTGAATTGGATAAATATGAGTGGCTTACCAAAACCACGATAAGATACCATGTTAGATGATATAATCTACCCAGCCCGCTTAATACACGGTATAGGGAAAGAGATATGAGCCAAATTGAGCAAAATAAACCAGCTCAAAAGAGGCTACCCATAATATACGTGTACGTAATTAAACATCACTAATAAAAATGGTATAAAAATATATATATCACAGACGGTAACGCCATAGGAAAATATGTTCAATATTTGCACAATAGAACACTATTGTATACATATACGATCATGTCAATGTGACCTTGACAACACCCGTTATTTGTGGGACGGCAAAATACGAATCAGATAAATAATTAACCCTTGTCATACGACCCTTGCTATAAGATAATACACAGGCGTACATATATAGCAAAGCAAAACACGGGACATTATTGAAATAACATAACTATCGCAGCGACGGAAGCGTGATATGGTGATACAGAAATGGACATACATACTATGATCATAAATAGCCATCTTAATGATTATAACAGGCAACCTTTGAATGCAGTGTTAGAAGGGTTAAATTTACCTGCAAAATCGGTACTGTGTCGCAGCACCGATAAGACAATATGAGATGACGATACGATGTAATAATATGATAATATAATATGATAAGAGTACGATAATAAGATATGATTCGATAATATGATATGATAATAGTCTGATGGCAATCAGTTAGTCAAATAGCAACTATAAGTCTATGAGCATATATACGGGCGAAATAAACAGTGTTCATATGGCTACGGTCAGACCAAATACGTTGCTTTGATCACTGCGTTCAGCATGCGTCAACGCATGGCATTTCTATTTCATCGCAGACAGGGTAACGGTCACACCAACTATGTATATATCCACCTAAAGGAATGCGTCCTTAAACTAAAGGTTATGTCTCGTATCGTTTTAAACCACACTTTCACATTATTGTAGCCTTAATTTCAGCTATAATGATGGATGTAGTAAAGGTAATTATGCATGAATGTGAAAGATGACCTGGGCGAAGCTGTGATGACTACGTATGCTATTAGCTATTCAGCCGACACGTAAAGAATTCTGGGTTCATCTAATCCTAAAGGAGAGGAAGGAGTTGGGGGGGGGGATTGTTGAGTTTAGTGAGAGATCTAAACGAACACCACGACAGATTTAAAGCGTATTTTAGAATTACCAGAGGCCAGCTTAATGTTGTCCTAATTTACATACAAGTGCATATTTCAAAACAAAATACTAATTATATAGAATCCATATGTGCAGAAGAAATACCTGCTATCTGATTGAGGTAAAGCAGCAAAAAGACAAAGTAAAATTTTAAATAAATTTTTATATAAAATGAGTTCCAAATTCCTTGACGGCCACCTGCCATTCAGGCCAGTGGCCAGCTGTTCAAGAGCGTTTCATTTATTGTGATTAGTTACCTATTTTCAGGTTATCATTAAATTTGCTAAAGAAGGTCATTTCACTTCACTATTAGGTCAGAAGACTACCATCATATGATGCTCTTTAAGAACCAGCCAAAATTGACTGATCTTTACGAAACTTATAACTTTATGACCAAGAAAAATCTTTACCAAATCTGATTTATTGCGCCCTGTGCTTCTTGAGAAGAATTTATTAACAAAGCTGATAACGGATGAACGATGAACAGATGGATGGAAGACACGACAGAGAGTCAATGCCCAATTCTGTATACATTCCCGGAAACATAATAAGATAGGAAGTTTGCATCCTACTTTCAGTGCAATGAGATTAAGGTGACCAAGCTGATAGACAGATCGACAGACAGTAAACAAATGTATGGCAAAGTGATGCTGGATGGTGTGTTAGCTGATATAACAACATAACATTTATTGTTTAACTTTAATCACAATTTAAATATCAGAAAGTGAAATCCATTTAACACAAATTTAACAATTTGCTGAGAAACTGAGGAAAGCATAAGTTACATGCAAACACTGAGAGACCTTGCATAACACACAGTTGCTCTAATGGTAGTAATGGTGTTTCTAAACAATGCATACTATAGAATTGAATTGAGATATCAGTGGCCAGCAAACAGTTTAGAATTGTGAATTAATGTTGAGAAATCTATCCATATCATCATCAGATAATACAATATCTCGTTTTCTGTTATGAGTCATCATTAAAAGAATAATTTGATAAACACGGGGTAGAAAGCTAGAACACGTGCCAACTATTTAGCTTGACCTTGGAGGACGGCAGATAGCAAGGGAAGTAGTAATGTGTGCGATGCGCAATAAAATGAAAAATTTTCATTTTCGACGCAACGCACGAGGATAACGCATTCCAGACCAAATGCACTGTACGTAGTGTGACCATGCCCGCCTTATAGCATGCGGCCATTCCAATGCGGCAACGCACTTCTAAATCGCATAGACATCGCGTGCGTAACGCACTTTGGTCTGACCATAGCCTATAACAGTAATGGATGTGATTAAATATAAATGCTGTCGTATAACATGTGGTAGGTAATAGCGTCGGTAATTAATTACCACACACGTGGGTGTAGTCCTAATGGGATATATCAAAATAATGACGGCGCGAGGTAAAGTCTAGCGGAATTAACTCACGCTGTACGCGGGAGATTTAAAAAACCTCGCGCGGTCGAATGGCACACGATTTTAAATAACACACACTGTACGCTAATTCTATAACACGCGTTACATGAATGAACAGTACCGAACCGAATCACGTTTCCGTTTCCGATGGTGGTGTCGCAGGGGCGTAGCCAGGGGGGGGGGGGGTTCGGGGGGGGGGGGGGGGGTTCGATCGAACCACCCCATTTATACAGAGTTCCGTTTTCTATTCATCACAAAATTATTTTTATGTATGTTCTCGCATGATTCCTGAGCAGTCTATAACTTATTAATGTCTATGTACAGCGCGTTGTCGGTAGTAGCAGTCAGTAGATTTATGTGCCGCTGCGGTAAGTAGGCCTATTACTTAATCTATTCTAGTACGGTATAGTAGACTGATTTTAATTATGACTGAACACGTGTTAGCAATATTATAATCTTGTTGCCAAACTAATAATCATTATAATCGTGTCTCTCATCAATATTAATAATTTTAGGGGAATTATTTAAGATCAAAATACGGAAAATTCCGCCATAAATTAATAGGGCCTAGCTGAAACAAACATTACGCCACCAAATAGGCGCAACGTGACCTATTTATGGTTACCGTACTGGTACTAGCGGCTGCGCTGTTGTACATTGCGGTCCTAGAATCTGATCACTGTAAAATTTTCGTTCATGTAAAAATGACTGCTGACTCTGTCCCCTGCATCAACCCGTCGTTGTTGATAGAACATCCGCAGTATAGGCCTATTGGTGTTGGTGGTTGACAGTGTGGCAGCGGTGGTGGTGGTGGTAGCAGCAGTAGAGTAGTAAAGGGGTGGGTCCAGCCAGTGAGGCTGAAATGGAATTTTGGTTGGGATTTTTCACTTATATCAGACAAAATTGGTTCTTTAGTGGTATTGACTCAAGTCATTCCAGTAGTAAGTTTTCAAAAATTGTATTCTCTTGGCATTCTCTAATAAATAGTGCTACAAAGTTACTAGACATTTTAATTTGCAACATTTTCTTGGAAATGCCAATCAGTGGTAAATTTTGGAGTGCTTAGGCGGTATATCTCTGGAGGTTTACTTTTGCAAACTTGTCTATCTTGTAGCCATGGTACAGAGTCAGACGGACTACCCATTAGCAGGAGATACTAGTCCTGTATACTCCTGATTGCAAAGGTGGTTTCTGAGATACGAAGTTGTTCTACTAGTCTGATGAATATTTTGGAATGTACATAATTTACCGGTTGCTGTTTTCGCGTAATGCACCATGTTTTTATACAATGATCTTTGTGGGACATGGATAACCTCTATTGATTGGGATGGTCAGATATATACTGAGTGCCAATGAAAACGCAACACCTAATTTTTTCAAATATTTTGTAAAAAATAGAATTCTACAGTACTTAACGTAACCATTGTTTATTGGTTTAAAACTGAGCAAGGTTTCTTTCGACAAGTTCACAGACCACTGCTTTTTTTAAACTCTCTATTCACCGTTATATCCATATGAATGCACGGGTATTTCGTTTTGGCGCGAATCTCTGCACGATTGATTTTCAAAAGACTTGTTTTGTAAAGGAGAACTAAAGTGATTACAAATCCCGTCAAGAGTTCCAAAATTTATGGCCCGGTTTTCCAGCAACCAGCGGCATGAAGTTTGGGGTATGATCTAAGGAGGCCTTTCTCGATAGTGTGGAGATTCGCACCAAAACGAAATACCCGTGCATTTGTATGGGTATAATGGTAGATAGAGAGTAAGAAAAAATTGAAATTGTCTAAAGAATCCTTGCTCAGTTTTAAACCAATAAACAACAGTTATGTTAAGCAGAATTCTATTTTCTACAAAATATTTGAACAAATTAGGTGTTGCGTTTTCATTGGCACTCAGTATATTTGACTTTAATAGCAAAATGTGGTGCAACATGCACCTCTTGATATAAAGTCAAATCCACCTGAATATCCCAATTGAATACCACCGAGGTCCGCATATTATATTTGTGTGCTTCCCGTCATGTACTCCTGGCAAAGGTGGAGGGTAAATCTGATCATGTTCTATTTTCTAGATTTAAAATGGGCCGGCCTGAACAAAGAAAACGTGATGCACAGAAAGCTGCAAAGACATGTCAAAAACTAGATGCAATTTTCACAAAACGGGCCAAGACATCAGAAAATGAACCAAATGATATTGATACAGCATCGTCTACTCAATCAACCGCTCCGATTCAAGACACAGAACAGCCTGGTCCATCTCAGACACACAGATGTGGATAATAATTATACTACCAGGCTTACTAGAGATATTGGCGAACTTGTTAAGTCAGACATGTCAGTAAATGCTATGAAGAATGAGGACAAACGTTTGCTGCTTGACAATTCAAACAAGCCACCACCAAACTTTGTTTTCCCCCAAACATATATTGGTGGTTGCAACAGGAGTTTCCTGCCAAAATGGTTTGAGAAGCATCCTTGGATGGTTTACAGTGAATCCCGTGATGGCGTTTTTTGTGTTGCGTGTGTACTCTTCTGTAAGAATAGATCTGGTAAGGGCGTTTTTGTAAACAGGCCATTCAACGCATGGCAAAAGAAAACTGAAAAATGCCAAGAACATGAGAAGTCATTTCATAACGAGGCGATGCAAATTGCAGATTCCTTTAAACAATGTATGGATAATCCTGGTAAGAGCATTCCTGTAATTATGGATGTCAAGAAACAGGAAAATATTGAACGGAACAGAAAGATTTTGAAGATTATTGCTGATGCACTCTTGTACTGTGGGAAACAATGTATTGCAATTCGTGGACATATTAAAGACCCGGAACTTCAAAGTACTGGAAACCCTGGAAATTTCCTGAGTTTGTTAAAATTTCTCGCGAAATACGACGAGACAATGATGACTCACCTCAACTCCCCAGCAAATAAAAATGCAACTTACATGTCACCTCAGACTCAGAATGAGTTGCTGGATATATTGGGAAATCATATCTTGTTGCGGGACATCGTAAATGGAATAAAATAGGCTCGTTTTTATAGCATACTAGCTGATGAAGTTACCTCTCATAACGTTGAGCAATTAGCTTTATGTATGCGATTTGTTGATGCTGTTAATGGTGATATCAGAGAAGAATGTATTAAGTTTGTAAAGTTAGAACGGATAACAGGCATACATATAAGCGATGCTATAATCAAGTCATTAAAAGAACTTGACCTCCCCATAGAAAATATCCGTGGTCAGGGATATGATGGGGCCAGTAACATGTCATCTAATAATGTTGGATTACAAGCACAGATAAGAAAGCACTCCCCTTTAGCCGTGTATATTCACTGCAGTGGACACTGTTTGAATCTGGTTATTGCACACTCATGCAGCCTGCCAGCCGTACGCAACGTAATAGACAAAGTGAAAAACTGTTCTCTGTTTTTCTCCTATAGTCCAAAAAGGAATGGTTTGCTCGAACTCATTATTCAGGAAAATGTAACAGAGCCAACAAAGCGTAAAGGCCTAATTGATTTGTGTAAGACCCGCTGGGCTCAGCGGCATGATGCATACACACATTTCTATCAAGCATATACTTTTATTGTGGAAACTTTAGAAACGATTGGTTACGGCCGGCACACTGAAAAATATTGTAACCTGTACAGTGACTGGGATACTAAAAGTCGCTCTGAGGCTCAGCAAATGTTAGCTAGTATCACTGCATTTGATTTCATTATCGTATTTCTAATGATATACCAGTACTTATCACATCTTTCAGCGATCACTATTCAACTTCAGAGTTCATCTCTAGACATCATCAGGGCGTTTGATTTGATCAACACCGTCAAAGAAGAGTATCAGAGGGAACGGACACAGATTGACAGCGGATTTTCCATAGTGTATGAGCAAGCAGTACGCATGGCTGAAAAGGTGGGAACAATTGCAACGAAACCACGTGTTGCTAAGAGACAAACACAACGTAGTAACATTGAATCAGATTCAGTTATCGGATGCTATAGAAAGAACCTAGCAATCCCTTTCCTGGATCACATTGTGTCAAATCTGGATTCTCGATTCACTAGCCTATCTGCTACTGCAGCTAAGCTGCTGGGACTCGTACCATCTGTATTTAAATCTGATTTAAATGGACATGATAACGAAGTTGATATCCACATAATCCTTGAAACGTATCGAGATGATTTGCCATCTCCAGAATTGGTTGGCTTTGAACTACGCCGCTGGAAATCACGCTACGAAAATGTAGCAATTGACAAATACCCAACATCACCAGAAAAGCAATAAAGGAGTGCGATAAACTGCATTTTCTCAACACATGTCCTATTACAGTTAGCATGTACGTCATGTGAGTGTGAGCGAAGTACAAGTACGATGCGAAGACTCAACAATTATATGCGTGCCTCTATGGGACAAGATCGTCTATCGACACTTGCACTACTTCACACTCACTATAACAAACCAATCGACCTTGACGAAGTTGTGAACATTTATGCGAAACTCTATAGCAGGCGATTGGAATTGGATTCACTAATCAAGTAGCCTAATATAAACACCTCACAAAAAAGTAAGTTCCCCCCCCCCTTAAATATGGGCTAATATTTGATATGGACAATCGTCAGTCTGATATCATGTCTGACGAAGCGAGCCTATATTTGGCGCTTGCTGCGGTGGTCGTTTGGTAAGACTCTCTAATCCAGGCAGTGTTAGGCGATACAGTCGACCGTTGGTTCGAATCTTGCTCATATTTATGGGGGAAATACTTATTTTGAGGTGCATATAATTAGAATTCCCATGAGTGGGTCGAGCGTTTCACAATTCAGATAAATCATAATGAATAGTTTTAATGTACCCTATCAAACTACCCGATCACGTTTCTGGTATTATTGTATCAACAGAATGGCCTAAAGATAGAATATAATAGAATGATGTACACGCATAAGTCTCAGTTTATTTATCCCATTTTTGACACAATTTATCAGTAACATTTCAATATTCTGATAGGAAGATATAGTTGTCCCTTGTCCTGCAGATCGTTATTTAGGAAATATCAATTTGCAGGACAGGAGGCAACTATATTTTTTAAATTGTACCACTGGAATGACTGACTCCTTATTGATATACAGGTACAGAGGTTGAGCGTGTCGGGCCCACACATCAATGATTCCGTACTGGGTGGATTTCACAAAGATTAGAAGTTTGTTTGAACTAGGAAATTGGCTATCTTTCTATGACAACTGGAATTTGACTGGCTGTTGCCATAGAATGTAAGCCAATTTCTTAGCTTAACCAAATTTCTAACATTTGTCAAATCCACCCATGGACAAATCTGGTCTCGTTACATCATACGGGGTGGTTTGAAATGCTTAGAGCCCCAGCTTCCGAGATCCTTAATCGACCAGGTTCATATAATATTTAATCAATTCAGGCATATTTAATACAGTCAACTAAAGCTCAATATATACATCCGAAAATGCACGAGAAGCCATCTAAGAGCATCTGGTTTTCAAAATGTCACGGGGGAGGACCCCCGGACCCCACGTTTGGTGATTAGGTTCCACTTTCTTCATATTAAGAACCACCCCATTCCATAAGCTGGTTACGCCCCTGCGCCCATCCCTAGCTAAGCTCCACCCACACCTCGCTCGTGTTGGAATCGATCGACCCCTGAACTCTCTGACTATTAATTTCCGGAAAACTATACAGGTAAGCTATTGAATATTTTAGAACCAATTTGACTGGGCGCTATTGCTGCCTATGGAAGCAACATCGTCCAGTCAAATTAGTTTCAAAATATTCAACTGCCTGTTAAGTAAAGAGTAGCGACATACAATTCGTACAACGGGTCTGACTATTAAGAGTTAAAGACGGGTCAAATAGAATCATTTATGACTTAATGATTATGAGCTCATCCTACACGCCGCTTATATGATTATGTCGTCATATGATGGATACTCTGGAAAGGTGAATTCAGATGGCTAAGCCTACTGCCTGACCTTTGCCCCATTCGTGTCTTATCTACGTCATTTGATTGTGATGTCAGCCGACTGCTGACATATTTTGATCATGACGTCAGATACTTGAGTGACAGATCGGATCGCTCAAGTAAGAGTCCAGTACAATTTACTGGTCATTGATATAAACGCTGATAGGACAGAAAAAATAATGACGAATGACGAGAAATGTTAAATTATAAAACAGTTATAATAAAACGAGGCTAATTGCGCCCAATAAATATCCACCCCCGTTACATGGATCACTTCCGTGACGGTCGAACGTGATCAGAGTAATGGCTTTATTTGGCTTGGTCATTAACGAGAGACGGATGTTTTTGTTTAGGGGGTTTTCGCTTCGTTTGATTTGAATTAATCGATATTCTTCTCGCGGCTTTATGGCCTATTAGAGGCAACATCGGATTGCGTTTATAACATGTTCCGCTTGAACGCAAGATTAAACAAGATATTTTGTACTATCTTGAGAACGATTGACCTTTCCAGTTTATCCATCAACGATATGACGTCATATGAACTAAGTGACGTGTATGATGACGTCATAATGATTACGTCATGAATGACTCGATTTAGTCCGTCTTAAACGCTTAATTGTCCGTCAGGTTGTATGAATTGTGTATCCTTACTATTTAATAAACATGCTGTTTGAATATTTTGAAGCTAATTTGACTGTCCGCTGTTGCTGTATAGTTATACCTGTATAGCTGTCTGGAAATTGATTGTTAGGGAGTTCAGTGATCGATCGATCCCAAAACGAGCTAGGTGTGAGTGGAGCTTAGCTAGAGGTGGGCGGGGCATGGCTAAGTCTGAAAAGGTCGATTGGCCGGGGAGACGTGAGCTTTGCTTAGCACGTATTGTAGGGCGTCATACGAACCTTTAAAACAAACTCAGACGTTATCTGTAGGGATCCGTGCGTGGCTGATTGGCTGATTGCTGGTAATGGAATCGTGGCTTGTCCAATATCGGCCTTCGGGAAGCACTCAAATAATCAATATTTGTAAACAGATGTTAGATTATTTCCAGAGAGATCGGACTCGCATTAAACATTATACGGCCTTAATCGGCATATAGATTCTTACAAAGACTCCATTTCGTAGATCAGTCTGTCGGTACCCAATTGACCTTTCCGGACCGAATTTACTATTTATAATACACATATTGTTGATATTTTGAAACTTGTCGTATGCACCAACGGCAAGTGGTACCAGCTCGCAGTCAAATTAATTTCAAAATATTCAAAAGCGTACATGTATAGTTACTTTTAAATTGCGGTTCTGGGAATTCAGGATTTAAAGTGCTAAAATTAGTTCAAAGAACATACAAAATGGGATGAGTTTAGCTAGAAATGGGCGGACATGTATAGAAATGGTCTCCCTATCGATTTTCTAGTTACTAACTACCCTATCACAAGTCATGGCACATTTGACGTTAGACGCGTGCAGAGTTCGTATGCTGAAAACCTAGAGATAGCTTATAGGATCAGCTTCAGTCACTGCAATCAGTTGCCGTAGAACGCGACATTTGAAGCTAAAGGCAGATCGGCTCATTCTTTAAAACGTGTGGTTCTTTAAACACTAATTCGACTAGTAAGGAACCACAAGCATTCGGACATGTATAGGCGATAATGAACCTTTGCAGAGTAATGACGTCATATGACGCCATAATCACCTAAGCGGTATGTAGGATGACGTCATAATCATTACGTCATAAATGACTCTATACCTTTAACTATATAGTATTTAACTCCTAATAGTCCGACACGTTGTACAAATTGTATGTCTACTATTTAATAAACATGCTGTTAAATATTTTGAAACTAATTTGACTTGTCGCTGTTGCTGTCACAGGCAGCAACAGCACCCAGTCAAATTAGTTTCAAAATATTCAAACGCTTACCTGTATAGTTTTCTGGAAATTGATGGTCAGGGAGTTCAGAGATCGGTCGATCCAAACACGATCGAGGTGTGGGCGGAGCTTAGCTAGAGATGGGCGGGGCATAGCTAAAAATGGAAATGTGTATTGTCTCCATAAATAGATGTGATATATGCATATATATTGTTTATTCTAACCAGAAGCTCTGCCTCCAGTATGTCAAGGACAAAAGATCGTTGGTTTCTCTTCGGCGTCTACATTTTATGCCACTTAGCAGGTAAGTGTTATTCAATCATACACTTGACCGGATGTCTATCTGTCCGTCCGTCCGTCCGCTCGTCTGTCCGTCTGTCTGTCTGGATCGGATCCTATCCCAAACTTAGGGATGGAATATCCCGGAATCTTCGAATCCCACTGGCCACAAATTTTAAAGCACAAAAGGTCGGTACAGTACTCTTGACCTCTGCAATGTTCGTCTTGATCGCGGGGGTGGGGGTGAGTGTGTCCAGATGGTGAGAAAGTAAATATACCGAGCCAAAAAAGCTTAGCAACAGAGAAGTTTGGTTTGTTGTATTAAAACTATGCGTCCATTTATAACCAAATTTGCAGGCATGTTTTGTCAATGTGATGTCTCGCTGATCATGAAGAAATGCAAATCATTTCTTGCATTTCTCGGCCGCACGCTTACTGCATGTGAAAATGTATTTTTCATGCACTGGCCCACATTGGCGGGTAGCGAAGGCAAAGATTCACCATATTGCAAAAGCAGATAACAAACGTTAACAGAAAACGCTTAAAAGTTTACCCTACCGAACATGGGCCGCCGCCCAGGGCTACCCGAAAATCAGCGCCATGAAGCAATGGGAAGACTCGCCGCTGGGCAGAGCGTTCGCGCTGTTGCTCGACATTTTAATGTTCACGCCTCAACCATTTCCCGTCTCCGCCAACGTGAGCAGGAAACTAGACATGTTGATGACCGACCACGATCTGGCAGACCGAGAGCAACAACACCACGAGAAGACCGCTACTTAGTGACGTCATCACAGCGTCACAGGTTTGAGACTGCGCCGCGGCTGTTCAGTAATTTGCACACCTCTACCGGCACTACAGTGCATGCACAAACTGTGCGAAACAGACTCCATGATGCTGGACTGTATGCCCGTCGTCCACGTGTTGCTGTTCCGCTTACAGACCGTCACATCGAGAATCCGTTTGCATGGGCAAGAACTCATCAGCGATGGTGTGCTCAACAATGGAGCAACGTTTTGTTCAGTGATGAGTCGAGGTTTTGTGTGGATGTGGCGGATGGTAGGCAACGGGTTTGGCGACGTTTAGGCGAATGGTATGATGCAGGCAATATCATTCAGCATGACAGATTCGGTGGCGGCAATGTCATGGTGTGGGCCGGAATCTATGAAAATGGCAAAACAGATCTTATTGTGATTCGCGAAAATTTAACGGCTCAACGTTACTTTGAAGAAGTTGTCGCCCCTGTTGTCATCCCTTTTATGCAGCATCATCATGCAGACTTTATGTTCCAGCAAGACAACGCCCGTCCTCATTCAGCTAGGGTCACCAGTGATTTCCTTGAGGCTAACAACGTTCCGATGTTGGACTGGCCAGCGCGATCACAGGACCTGTCTCCTATCGAACAGTGTGGGACATTCTTGGCCGTATGGTGCGTGAGAACCATCCACATCTTCACAACGTGCGGGAGCTGGAAGCTGCACTGCTCCAGGAATGGGTTGCGATTCCTCTTCGTGACATCAGGTGCTTAATTCGAAGCATGAGAAAGCGAAGTACGGCGCTGGTTAATGCGCGCGGAAGTCACAACCGGTATTGACAGCTCAGTGTCATTATTTAAATTGGACCCTTCCGTTGAATGATGCCGTGTTAAATGCGCGATGCTAGCATTACAGTAACAAGAGACTGTTGTTCAAATTGGAAAATGACCTATCAATTAAATAATATATTTGAATCAATTTATTGTTTTTGTTAAATAACATTTATACAGTAATATTCTCGGTGTTGCTAAACTTTTTTGGTTCAGTATATATGTGACAAAGTCAGGGTCTGCAATCTCTGTTTCTTCTTGTTGCCAATGTTGTCAGCATCGTTCTTTTCATTGGTGTGCTTTGGTTTAGCCACGCTCCTAAGTAGTATGTCCGGAGTTAGAACAAAACCACCTCCCTCATGGTGCAGGCGTTCAGTGAACGGCAGCTCCCACCGGGCTCTCTACCCATGGGGCATATGGCGGTGTCTGAACATCCATTTAGAGACAAGCATCCATAGTGGGATACCAGTGATCAGCTTCGTATACTAATAGCCATGGATTATCAGGAAGAGCTATGGAGCTATATGCATGGCGTAAGCTGTGTAGCAACTACGCAAATCGAGAGCTTGAGAATTGGAGAAGGACATCGTTCGTAACATTCCCATCAGTAGTATACCAGTTACAGTACTGAGGACCATCAATAGTACGCCAGTTAGAGGCCAGAGGGTATCCGTTAACTGCACTGGCAACGACACAACTGCAGCAGTATGTCGATTATCTGGTAATGATCTTCACCTTTGCTGTACAGGCTGTTATCGAGTTAGAACGAGGGTATCTCGATCAGGATGAATTGTGAGCAGCAACCATCATAACAGTTAGATTATCCCAGTTGAGAAAGTTCGCAGCTGTGTCCTGGAGGACACAGCCACCGCAGCCCTGAGCAATGGCCATTATAGCAGGAACTGCCAGTTCAGTGCATGCGCACTGAATTACCAATTAGTGCATCTGCCCCAGGCCTACAGTATATTGTGCGAGCTTCAGATACCGAACACCCATACACGCATCCTCAGTCGTGATACAGCCACCACAGCTGTGAGCAATGACCAGTTCAGTGCATGTACATTGAACTACCAATTCAGTGCATCCGCACCTATCCCAGCTTATACTATGTGAGTCTCAGAGACCGAACACCCACACATCCTCAGTAGTTATACAGCCATCACGGCTGTGAGCAGGGTAACGGGGGTGATAAGAGATCGCGCACAGAAACAGCTGTGCTACTTCACTACTGAGCTGGTCTCACTCCACGCCAGCCCCCACCAGTGGAGTAGAACAGACGCAGCACAGAAGCATTTGGGTGACAGGGCGGCGTCAATCTCACTTCCCACAACCCAAGGGAGAAAGAAGATGTTGACTGTTATCATGCAATATGTGCATATTCACTGAACTGCTAGCTTTACTGAAATGTTGATGAGAGGTAGCCGTTTTTCCAGCTCTGATCGATCAAACTGACAGCGTTGTGGCCTTTTGTCAGTAAAGCTAACCAGTAGAACTGCAGCAGTGGATACTCTGGAAATGTGAATTGGTTCGAATCTTCAAACGCAACACTAAACCGCAAGAGCGTGGTGGTTATGGCATGTTTTGTTATTATGTTGACTAAACGTCGTGTGGCTTAGCTTGGCCACCATTTGTAAGTGTCTACATCTTATTAAAAATGTATGCGTGGTAAGTGTTCGAACTGCATAACGGAAACTAATTCTTTTCAGAGCTACTATGATCAGCAAACATGGATTCATGTGCGTATTCTGCTTCTGTTCATTCACTGATTATACCAGCACCAGAAGATACCGCTGCAGAGTCTGAAATCAAGGCCCATCCGAATTCTGACCACAATACTCATTCCAGTAGGCTGCAACCTGTAGAATCATAGCCTCGCTGCATACTGCATAACACCAGTGACAAACCAATTTCAGGTTTATTTCATCATTTAAAGGGATGCTAATGCCATCTCAAATGTTATACTGCACCGATAGATTATGGTTTATAGATTCCATTTCATTCATATCTGTCACATTCTCCTATCTGTATCGCAATTATCTGCTTTGTAATATCACGTAAATGTTGAACAGTGATCGCCAACATTTTGTCTCCTCAAGCGATAGTGTGTGATGTCATACATGTGCCAGTGCATTAGAATCTTTATTATGTAACACATCTCTATGGCAGCAACAACTTCCAGTCAATTGGTTTCAAAATATTCAACAGCTTACCTGTATGATATCTTTTATACCACATTGCCAAACTGTAACCGGCACCTCTATGACAGCGTATATCCCGAGGCAGACGCGCTAGGTTTTTTCTGATTGGTTGAAAAGTAAATTATGATAGCCAAGGCTGTAGAAATGTAGCCACATTTTAGCTACTAAAGCTTGAATATCTTTGATGGGATAATAAAAGGCTTAGAATTAACTGAATACTTTATAAGGGGCATATTAGATCACCTGAATAGTAGTTATAAAATAGCGATAATGCAGCGATAAAGGCGACCACGCCTCCCACAGGGGCTTCAGAATCCTGGCGCACTGACTGCTGAAAGGCAGAGCTGCGCTATACTCATAGGAACTACGACAAAGGCGACCATGCCTCCCACAGGAGTTTCAGAAAAAGGCAGTGAATCGTCAACTGCGCTATACCCATAGGCCCCGCCCCACCCCACCCCACTCCACCCCACCCACCCCACCCCTCCCCACCCTCACCACTACCCCGGGCGGGAGCCACCAGCCTGCTCAGACCGAGCCAGCACAAAAAATTCATACATCCTAAGATTAATCGTCAGAAATCCAGATCACATTTCAAATTTTGTGCATATATTGTGTGTATTCTTATTATCCTAGAGCAAATACAAAAAATGACACAAAAAAAAGTAAAAATAAAAAAGGTTTTTTTCTGTTCCATTTAGATATATAAACATCCTAAGATTAATCATGTCAGACAAAAAAATCCAGATCAGATTTCAAAAATTCAGATACTCGAGAAAAAAATTTCAATTTAGACATAAGCCCAACTATAGGTATATCAATGAATAAATCTGTCCAAGAATTGACAAGATTGCGGCAGCAAGGGTTAATCAATGCTGCCACATATGCTGAAGGGTTAGCAGCTCGTTCACCAGCTTCTGATCCCTCACTTGCTCCACGCAGGAAACTACCACCCACCACTGAGAAGTCTACCCCCTGTAGGAAGCCAACTCATACACAGTATAATGAAGTACCAGACTTTGTCAAAACACCACATGCCATCCAGAACTACCTGAGGGGTTGGGTACTACAAGGACATGGAAATGACCCGTAGCAGATGACCAATACAAGCTTGTAAAGAAGCTGATAGAAGAAATACTCGACCTTAAAGGAGTCAAGTTCAATCTTGCTCTCAGGGTCACTCTCAGTAAGCAAAAGAATGATGGAACAGAGGTCGCCACAGATCCCCTGTTCTGGTCAAGGCAGCAACCTGTCTTGAAAGCAAGCGATATTAGCGAGGCTGTGCAGGAAGCTAAAGCCAAGGTGCTGCAAGGCCTTGAGAACTACACTCGTAAAGGGTCGGGGTGGGTCGTGGATCGAGTGGAAGCTCTCTACCTTAACATTGCCAGATACGAACCTCTATGCGGCGGGTCCTACATTGACCTCCCTGCCTCAATCAAACATAAGCATGCAGTGATCAATGTTAAGAATAAGGATGACCACTGTCTCCGATGGTCACTCCTAGCTGCACTACACCCAGCTGATAAGGATCCTCAGAAAGTCTCCAAATATGCCTTCACTGGGATACCCTCGATATGACAGGTGTAGACTCCCCAACCACATTCCACCAGCTTAAACATGTTGAGCGACAGAATGGCTTGGCCATTAATGTATTCGGGCATGCCAAGGGTGTCTACCCATTACAGCTAAGTGATGCTGACCCCGCTATTCCGAGAACCAATCTCCTACTGATTGAGAAAGCTGGTAAGCAACACTACACCTGGATTAAGGATCTGAATCGACTGCTTTATGACCAAAGTAGATATGATGGGAGAAAACATTTCTGTGAACGCTGCCTCCAGTGCTCTTCCAGAGAGGATCTACTCATCAAGCACAAACCGGAGTGCTGTGGTATCAGTGACAGACCAATGCGTATAAGAATGCCTACCGAGGACACGAAGATGCTACAATTTACCAACTACCACAAGCAACTCAAGGTGCCATTTATCATCTATGCCGACTTTGATGCCCTAACAACCAAGATTAAGGGGCCAGAATCCAGCTCAGAGCAACACACAGAAAACACAACACCCTGAGATCTGTGAGTTCTCATACATTGGGGTCCGCTGTGACAGCGCTAGTAAACCACCAGTGCTGTATCGAGGAGAAGATGCAGCTAAGCACTTCCTGGATCAATTGGCATAGGAAGAGGAGAAGATAAAGACCGTGTCGCCCAACCTAAGCCGATGGAGATGACTAGAGAGGACTTGAGAGCTCATAAAACCGCAGTCAGTTTCCATGTATGCGACAGACCATTAAATGGAGATAGTGTCAGAGATCACTGCCACATTACTGGCCTCTACGGGGGAGCAGCACACAAGGTGTGTAATCTAAAGCCGCGCCTCAACCCTAAGACCACCACCATCCCGGGCGTGTTCCACAGCCTGCAGTGCAAGCGCACATGAGCTCCTGCTCCACAAAGGTGTATACCCCTATGAGCACATGGATGAGTGGCACCGTTTCAACGAGACCTCTCTTCCACCTCAAGCTGCTTTCTACAGTAAACTCTCTGGCGAAATATCTGACAGCTGTCTGGGCCAGGTTCGGCTGCCAGACCATTGGTGACTATCATGATCTCTATCTGAGAACTGACACTACTTCTCGCAGATGCCTTTTAGAACTTCCGCATCACGTGCCTCCAGCAGTATCGTCTGGACCCAGCACATTATTACATGAGCCCGGGGTTGAGCTGGGATGCACTTCTAAGGAAGACAGGTGTGGAGCTGGAGCTCCTCACTGACTACGACATGCATTTCTTCATAGAAAAAGGACTCAGGGGTGGAGTATCAATGGTCAGCAAACGCTATGCTAAAGCAAACAACCCATACATAGCTGGCTATAATTCTCAACAGCCGACAAGCCACATCATGTATCTGGATGCTAACAATCTCTATGGCTTGTCAATGAGCCAATACCTACCAACTGGGGGGTTTGAGTGGGCCGTTCCTACAGAACAGGACAACTCATTACTAGCCAAAAAGATTACACAACATCCCAATGATGATGAAAAGGGCTACATCCTAGAGGTTGATCTTAAGTACCCACAAGAGCTGCATGACATGTACACTGCCTACCCGCTGGCGCCTGAATGGAAGAAGGTGACGGGAGAGTGGCTCTCAGAGTATCGTGCATTGGTCGAGTCGATAGCGGAAACGCCAGCTGAAAAACTGGTACCTAATCTGAAAGCCAAAGAGTGCTATGTCCTGCACTACCGCAACCTAAAGCTCTACCTCAGCCTAGGTATGAGGTTGAAGAAAATACACAGGGTTCTACGCTTCAATCAGTCATTGTGGGTGGAGCCTTACATCCGGCTTAACACAGAGCTCCATAAGAAGGCCAACAGCGACTTTGTTAAAGATCTCTACAAGCTGATGAACAACAGTGTCTTTGGTAAGACCATGGAGAACTTACGCAATCGAGTGGATATCAAGCTGGTGTGGTCAACCGAGGATGACAGGCAGAGGCGGCTCATAGCCAAGCCCAACTTCACCTGGGCAAAGGTGTTCAATGATGATCTAGCGGCTCTCCACATGTACAAGACCAGCCTGGTGTTGAACCGCCTGGTTTATGTGGGCATGTCCGTCCTCGATCTATCCAAGCACCTTATGTATGATTTCTACTACAACTGCCTCAAGGAGCAGTATGGCACCAGGGTCAATCTTCTTTACACTGACCAAGACAGTCTTCTGCTGGAGGTTCAGACCAAGGACATCTATGCTGATATGGCCTCCAGGAGTAACCTCTATAACACAAGCGACTATCCGGTAACATACCCACTACACAGTACTGTCAACAAGAAGGTCCTGTGCAAGATGAAGGATGAGTGTGCTGGTGTACCAATTCAGGAGTGTGCTGGCCTTCGTCCGAAGATGTATTCAATCAAGAGCTCAGATGAATAGGAGATCAAAAATGCAAAGGGGTATGCAGAGCTGTCGTCAAGAATCAGATTCGCCATGATCAGTACAAGGAATGTCTCTTGGAGCGTAAGGTCTTTCACCATGGTATGGATATGCTGAGGAGTGAGGGCCACCACATCTATGGGCTCCACCAGAACAAGATCAGCCTCAATCCCTTAGACACCAAGCGATGGATCGCTCCAGATGGTATTCACACCCTGGCGTATGGTCACCGGGATGCCTTCATCAAAGAACTCTAGATGGTAGCAGCTGAGTGTCTAGAGGGACTAGTTGAAGCTCCTCTCGTTGCCCCTCAGTATCCACATACTGGTCGATTCTGTGAACATCTATTGACCAGTTTGCGTCAGTCGCCCGCCTCCGTCCACCTTCCTAATCGGCAGGCTCACACAAATACCGAACCAGTGAATTCGATGGAAGTCTATCCTCTGAGCACAGCTCTTGAACAGAACATCGAGGTTGGGCCGCATAGGATTGCTGAATGGCATTCAGAGGCTTCTGTCCTATCAGCCTAGTGACCTCAGCATTGGATCTCTCTACCACAATGGACAACCCTGTCACCCATACTCTGGAACGATCGCCAGTCTGGACAGCCATATCCTGAGCATACTGATGTGGGAACAGCCTCTCTGCCAGTTTCCTGTTCCACCACTCAACGATAGCCTGGGCACGGTGATGTCCCACCTGGCCTTGTCTAATCGCCACACAATGTTTCCGCATGAAGGACGCAGTTTCACCTCTAAACTCCTTACCCTCATCCACTTGTAGTAACTCTGACCACTGGATGGGAATTTGTGGGTCCTCATAGATACTCTGGAACCCGGCAGCCATCTGATGTGCGGACTTATCCGTAAGCTGCACCGCGGACTTGAAACTGCTGGCGACATCGACGATGGTGAGGGCGTACTTGTAGGTCTTACATGTTCTTCCAGAACAGACTCTCTGTCATGCGAAAGGAACAGCACATCAGCCTGATGGACTCTGATCAGGACAGGTTCATCGAAGTGTGCATGCTGAATGTGCCGTAGACGATGTCTGTAGATCTGCCACATTGCCTGCCTGGTGAGCCACTGGCTAAACATCTCCAAGGTGAAACTATGACCCTTGCGACATGCAGCCTCGAGCAGCCAGTGAGGCTCACGATAATAACCGCCGGGCCAGGGATTAAGATCTTCAAGAGAGATTGTGGGTGAACTCTCAGACTTCATCTCTGACGTCGACACCTGTCCTCTCCTGTACAGCTCGGGCAAACTCCAGACAGATGAACAGATGACCGTTGTTCATCTGACAGCAGTCCCCACAGATGAGCACCTCTTCGAATACCTGTGAACACTGTTGTCTAATCTCTGCGACGTCGTCACTTAAGGGTAGCTTATCGACCAAGGCTTGCCAATTAATATATATGTATATATATATATATCGTGAACAGAGCAATCAGAGCCCCAACTTCTGCTAGTGGGCCAAGAGAGCCCTTCACATAGGTACGATAAATTCCCTTGGCTCGGTGTATTAGTCGGCGGGATTCTGGCTCTACATCATCATAGGCATCCTCATCATAGGCATCCTCATCATTGTCTTCATCGTAGGCATCCTCATCATTGTCCTCATCATAGTCATCCTCATCGTAGTCCTCAACTGGATCCTCGAAAGCTTCCAGTTCATGCATTGCTTGTAGTTCCTGCTGACTATATGGGGAATTTAAACTCATTTAAACTATATATGGACATGGCATCCACAATCTAGGATGCAGGCGTGTTTGCATTGGCAAACTGGGGTCTCAGCTTCGCCGACCATAAGGCAGTGGAGGTAGTGAGAAAACGTCATAACCAGGCGATGGAGAAACTGTCTAAGGAGAAGTGTGAGCACAGCAAGGCACTCGAGCATATGCACCAAAGGGAGGTACGCCAATGGCAACAAAAGGCTCAAGCCACCCGGAAGATCCAAGACACTGATGCGAGTCTCGATGCGTACTACGAGGCTGTAAAGCTCTCTGAGCCGATGCTTGACTATATGGCATCAGCAGGTCAGAAGACAGCCGAGGCCATAGTGGCTACCATAGGAGCTGTGACTGCTGTAGAAGAAGGGATAGCTGGTGGAGTTAAACTCGCTATATATAGCTGAGGCTCATGGAGCTACCCGCTGAATACCTCCATTTTGTGAGAAGTGAACCTTGCTATATCCAAAGTACAGCACCGTTACTCCAACTGGGCGAGTGCCCTCTCGTTCTCCGAATAGGTTCCCAATATGAAAGCTGAGCTGGTTGCCATGGTTAGCCAGGATGTCCCATCCTCCAAAGTGACACAGACCGTCCTGCCGTTTGAGTGCCGACTCGATATCATCGTGGCCACTGGTCAGGTGAAGTAAAGCATACGACTTCATTTCCTGCCGATAGAGACAGCAATCAGCCAGATCACGTACCTCACCGAGAATGTTGGTCCCAGCCACCACAAATTTGAAGTCGTCTAGCTCCCCCACCTCCTTGACCACCCCTCCCTTCTGAACCACGACTGCTACAGCCACACAATCCGAGGCACCTCGTTGCAATGTTAACTCTAAATGCTGGTTAGCCGTGGCGTGCACCTGCTGATGCTCTTGCTCTACATGTATGATTCGTTGTCTAGAGCCAGGACATTTTAGTTCCAGGTCCTCTCATCATGCCACACCTGAAGTCATGGAGAGGTCATCGTTACATCTGGAAGATGTTCGGTGTACACCCGGAGGAACAGCTTGTCCTGCATCAAGGCTGGGTTCACATGTGTGATCTCGAGGAGGGAGAAGAGTGGCACCATGACAGGTATTTCTATGTCTGGCTGTAAGTCGAATTCTGTGAAGCCTTCATCACATCCGGCGGCATAGTACCCTTTCCCCTTCATGTAGTAGGAAGGTCCACGAGCAAGTGCTACCAGGACTCAGTACTCGTCGATAACATAGGTAGTGTCCAGGGTGTTGTTGCTCTGCATAATCTCCCACCTGCTCACCACCTGCGGGAGGTCTACCTCCTTCGCCGCTGTGCTCTTGAGCTTAGTCTTGAGTGCCATACTCCTAATCTCATGGATCTGTCCCGACAGGGTGAAGTCGATGAACTTCCCTGCTGTGGATAAAGGGTTCGCATCATGGATGCTAGGTCAAATGACTGTCAGACAGTCCTTCCGAGGATCAGTGTGGTGCAAGGCCGCAGGTTCAACTGCCACATCTGGATGTTGTACATACTGTTGCATGTTTAAACACCTGTATAAATATATAGTTAAACGGCGATGTTTGGTAATGTTCTCCTTTGGAGGGCAGAAAACAGTGGGTGGTGGATGTAACACATCGACCACCTCCAAGAAGAAACCAGATGGTGGCCAGACCCCACTCTCAATTGACAGGGTCCGACGACTACTTCGTGACATCAACATTATCCACGAGTGAGCCAAGGTCCCACCTCCGTCTGATGCGGAGATACTGACTTCCATAGAGGAGAGCACACCGGCCCGCAGTACAAAGGAGCTCCTGACTCAGATACTCTGCCAGAAGCTAGACAGCGCCCAGGGCAGGTCAATAGATCTCCCCAGGACACCCACTAAGAGTCCTGTAATTCTAGCTGTCCAGAAGGCTAGGTTTGATCCCAAAGGTCTACTAACTGTCGGGAAGTGTGATGGCGTATTCAGCCTCCACACTAATGATGAGCACCGGATGTTGGTTGCTATACAGGCTGGGCCATAGATTACTTCCGAGAGGACATCAGTACATGTGTGACTGAAAGCTGTGAGGCTGGGCATGTCACTGGGTTGGCTGCTGGCCATACCAAAGGTAGAGAGGAGGGGTTGGCTGCCAGCCATACCGAAGGTAGAAAGGAGGCCATTGAGCACATCTTCAATGAAAGAGGGCGCGAGCAGATAGAGAGTAATCTGAAGGAATTTCTAAAGTTCCCCAAGAACTACAAGGAAGTTCCTCAAGCCTGAAAAACCATCTCGGCTGACATCAGCACAGTTATGCATGTCGACCCGACTGACATGTGAGCTTCCTGGCGGAATTCAACTTCTAGCTGAAGTCCTGAGCCTTCTCCAGTGAGGGCTTGAATTGTGAAATCTTGCCTGTCTCCTTGTTGCTGAAGATAACGACCTTCTGCACGCCTGCGATGAAGTCTTGCTTGGTCTCCTTGAGACGTATATTGTCTTAAGCAGGGCATGACCACTCTTCGAGGTAAACTAAAGGAGCCTCGCATTGTGCAGGATATCTGGTGATATCTCATGGGTGTAGCTCTAAAAGAGGATGAAGACAGTGATCTTGATGTGCCGAATGCATCTGGTGATGTTGCTGAGGTACGTGACTGTCTTCTGGTCCATTGCAGGGTCGCCGATAACTAGAACAAGTGGTTCAGTTAGTCGAGCCGCGAGCAGCTTCTCCATCAGTGCTTGCAGGTTGTGCGTCTTTGTGATTGGACCATTGTACAACTGATCATTATTGTCGACTGTCTCAGCGGCGGAGTCGGACACCAGGAGGATATATGGAGATTGAAGATATTCAGCAAGCAGGGTCCGCAGCTAGATGTTTTCTCATGTCCTAATGGGGCAATGATCAGTACCACCTGACCGGCATCATTTGGTCTACTACTGTATGGCACCGGCATGTTGCACGTGCTCATGAAGGATTGTTAATAGCTCTTCAGCCATAGCCTTGTCTATATCTGGGAGATTAAATGGCAGTACTTCCTGTACCTGCCTTTTTGCCTGCTATGTGGGTAGCGTTGTACCACCGGCGGATATGAAGGATGTGATAGAGGCATCAAGGATGAAATCCCAACAACAGATGAGAAGGTAATGCAGAGGGCCTGTGTCAGTACCCATATTGTCTAGCACCTCGAGTATCCATATGATGCAAGCTCGAGCTGCCATGCTATTATGTGAGCTTAAACGGCAGGCCAAAGAATCCCGACTTCTTCACCTCAGGTAGTTGGAGCTTTGCTGTTGCATTCGCTTGGCCATCCACCATGATATGGCTCAGGCCGATGGTGCCTACCTTGAGATTCTCCCCACCTTGTTGGAATGAGGTTGATTGTCCTACCATGTCAGTGTTTCCGATGAGATCTCTGGCCGGGATGGTACCTCGGATCTCTCGAGGTTCTCCCTTCTCATCGAAGTCTAAGAAGGAGATAGGGGCAACAGTGTCTTCTGGACCGAGGCGTGCCTCACCCAAGTGAGCGAGTTCACCTAGCTCTTTGCTCTCTAGGTCTGTGAGTGACAGAGACATTGTTGTGGTGTGCAATATAATGCTATACATAGCAGTTTAAACCTAGCCCACGATGATTTCGGCCATAGCACTCGTCGCTAGCCCTAGAACCGTGGCTTCCATTAGAGGGATGCATTCACCCATGATCTTGGTGGCAACAGTATAGGAGGTGCCACCGATGGCAACCTTTGGGATGGGATGTGTTATTCCTAGACAGTGGTCGACAACCGTACACACTACAGTGGCGAGAACAGCAGCTCCAGCGGCAAGAATAACCTCATTACCACCTGTCATCTTCGCCATGGCCACATTCGCGGCCACGTTACTGGCGACATGAATGGCCATGGGCTTAGCCTGTGTCAGTAGCTTCTGGGTCTTGCTTTCGAGCAGCTTCTCCACCTTCTGGAGACTCGCCTGGATCCCCGGGATTTGCTTTACAATCTGTACCGACGTCATTGTTTAATCTGTCTCTATAAAGACATGTATACAACTGATTTAAGCGTGTACGTTCTACCTCGAGAGCACTGAGCAGATCTGACCAGTCTACATCTGTTAGCTGATTAGATTGGTACTCGGGAATATTCATATTTATCCATATATATATATAGTGGCTTAAACCATGGACCTACTCATACTATGTACTAGGTATTATGATGTCTTCTGCATCGAATTGAAAGATTATAAGAAGAAGTCACCAGATGAGCTCTCCCAGCTCTCTAATGCTGAGGTAACAGAGGAGGTGATAGCTGTGAAACTCTACCTAGGATTTGGTTATGGGGAGATATGCTTCGTTGAATACCTCATTATGGGAGGCAGTATCACAGAGCAGCTCCTGCATACTAAGGGATTCTACAAGGATAGGGAGTATCTGTTGGACGTGTTCCAGCAGTTGCAGGCATCCATGGCATCTCCGACTCTGATTTGAATAAGGCTCTGTGCTATTACAAGCTGGAAAAAGGCTGTACCACCAAACCATATAGTCCTTGGGTGTGTATGCTGACAGCGTGTTTTGGGGGCTATCGGGCAGGCCAAGCTAGTTCAGGCAATCTCAGCCATGACTCCCATTGTTCCTCTGGAACAGGCGGAAGAGTTGTTGCTAGCGGGAACCACGGCCGAGCAGACTGGTTGTGAGCACAGCAATAGCCAGACCTGACACCACTCGTAGGGCTATCGTCCTGCTAGCAGTGCTGGGCGGGTTGGTGGGTGTCTGCTGTTCCAGCTGTCAGAATTGCTGATCCAGTGGTCGCTATTTCTCGTCTGCTGTTCCAGCAGTCGGAATTGCTGTTCCAGCTGTTGTAGGAGACCACGGGGACCTAGGTGTTGCCGGAATGGCATGCGTGGCCGAGTTGATGTCAGTGTTAAAACCAAAGTGCACACCTGGAGCATTCCTCTCGACTATCATGTTATTGTACCCACTAATCTTCAGATCCTCGACACTCACAATCATATTGCTCGGAATAAGTCGTAGGTGTGGCGATATAGCGAAGTCGAGCTTACGACGGGCCTTCTGTAAGGCTTGCTGCAACTTGGCAATGAGGCCACTGGGATCTGAAACAATGATCATGTCCTCAACGAGACTGCTGAACATAGCCTGCACCTCTTTTCCGCTCACCCCATCTATGGAGTGGCACAGCTTGGTCTGGGCTGTCAGGAGACAATAACATAATGCTTCTAAGGACTGGTTGATTCGAACGATGCCTGCTGGTGTGAGCCCTGAGGTTGTGTGTGTGGGACAAAGTATGTCCATGCCTCCGGATGGTCTTGCCTGATTCCGGTTATATGCATCTTCTGCACCAGTGCTCCAGGTTCTGAGTCTGGATTGAATGAGAACGTCGCTGTCTTCCGACGGCCGATTTTTGGGGTGTTTGATAGGGGAAGCCTGAGTAGTCACGTCTCTGGTCACCATACATAACGCCAATACCATGATTTCTCCACCGTGGAAACGATAGTTTGAGTGGGCGTTGAACTCGTGTTGGAGTCTACTGGCTGCTGAGAGGCTGTAGCTCACGGTTCCCACAGTGCCGACGCCCACAGTCTGCAGATCGAAATCATTCGTATCAGGCAGGCTTGTGCCCAGCTCATGGAGGATTCGCCTCACCATGTAGTACACATGAAATCTGAAACATCTGGCAATAAGCACAGCTTCGGGGGTACCAGAATAGGAGTGCAGCAAACCCACGCCAACGTTGCATCCCGCTGTGGCACACCACACAGCAAGGTTCAGCTGTTGATTCCAGAATGAGAGATTCGGAGCTGCCATCCAGGTATGTGCTTTCTTTGCATCCTTGATGGTGATTGCAAGGTTGGTCAGTGGTCGTGGATTGATGGAGAAGCTGATGCGGGACAGCCCATCGACTGTGATCGAAATAGGTTTTAGGTCTGGTATGTCATCCAGGAGACCATGTGTCGAGCAGGTCCAGAGTATACCCAGGATGGCTGGTTGGCTCTGGCCGATTGTCGTGAGGTTCATCGGGAAGGCCATCTATAGTAACCATCTTAAAGCCACAGTTCCAGCCACGGACACAACATACTATTTGGTACCGTAGAGATCCTCGATGCGCCCCACCGCGGCATCTCTTTTTTTAACTCCTCCATGTCCACCCGCCCGATGGAGCCTTTGAGGTATTGCTGGCGCACTTTGGGTTTCTCTGTACGGTACAGGATTTGGAGCTTCAATATATGGTGGTACTCTTCATCACTGACCTGCCCATCCTCGAGAGCTCTGCTGACAGATTCGCCGATAGCCCGTAAGCTACTCTGTGCTAGTGTTACATACTTAGCATGCTTCTCCAGCTTCCTGGTGATCTGACGCTGTCCAACTGCCAAGCCGGTGACCAGGACAGTAGTGGCAAGGGTCACGCCACCCAGTGGGATAGCAACGATAGCATCCAGCCATGTAGCGAGGGTGGCAACGGCGGCCACACCAGCACTGGCTCCAATCACACCCTCAGCTGTGGTCGTGCATGCTAGACTGTTGTAGGCTGTATTATATCGCCTGCACGTTCTGCTGTACTTTTCTGTCTCATGAACAAGATTCTGTCGGATGGTGTCAATCTTCTGGAGTCGCCAGCCGTGGACTGTACAGGCCTCCTCAGGTGCTAATGCAGGATATAGTTCAGGCTGCTTTTGCCACTCCGATTTAGCCATGGTATATATATGGCTTAAACTCGTGCCATCATCTGTAGGATCTGTTGATAAGTCATTGTGGAATTCATCTTGGAAAGCCTGACGTGTGTGAGCTGATTGGTGCGAAGACATACCTCCCTCAAACACACATCATCCATCTGTCGGAACGACATGTCTGGGGCCAGTAGCTTGTGCAGCCGTGACATCTGGAACTTCACCTTGTCACTCTGATAGTATGCCCACCGTTGGTGGAATTTCTTGGATTTATACTTCTGCACCCTCTCCTCTTCCCACTGCTCTACAGACTCATCACCCGTGATATGATCACGTGAATCATACAAGTTTGGCCCTGCGTTGCCCTCCTCCTGCCAGATAAGGCTCTCCCATTCTTGTACAGAGTTGTAGTCCCTTCATTTCCATGCCTCTCTGGCGTTCTGTTCATACCAGCTCACCCGCTGCAGTCACTCGCCTTCTTGTCGACAACGCATTTCCTGTACCACTATATCTGCCATCCCAGAGGTGTGTGGCTGCTCTATCTCCTTTTTCAACATCTCAGCGAATGCCTGATAGGTATGATATGTTATCATGATGATAGGTCAATAAGTAGTAATGGCGTAAACTCTAATTGGACATCCGACAGACCATCCGTGCTGGCATTTAGACTAATGGTGGAGCTGTCAAACAGGCGATTTATGTGGGTGAACATGTTGGGGCTGATTGCTTTCCACAGTTTGCTGGTGGCTCCTGGCAGATATTCTATCACGTCTAACCCTACTTCAGTCAGTGAGCTGTGGTAGGTACTTCCTGGTGGCCGATGCAGCACATCGGCGTGTACGTACGTGGTGGAATGCTGAGCTACCTTGAAGAGAACCCATTCTATGCAATGCTGAACTGCATCTCTACCAACTAGAGATGGTCTGATGCCATTCTCCCCATTTTGGAGTAGCAATTGGACAATTGGCATGGGTATACACTCCGTTTAAACCCTATATATTTATATATATTTATATATGCAATGGAGTCTATATTTGCTCGCTCAACCAGTCTAGCCGATCTCGTGGACGTGTACGACGTTGCTGCTGCCAAGGGTAAGGAAAGCGATGGCAAGTCATTCGTTCTACAAGACATTCTCCCTCCATCCCGTTGGTGGCGATGGTGTAGAACTGCTCACTGACCTAAAGGATGTCTCAAAGGAATGTTTGGGTCAAGATAGAGATGGGGACAAAATAGTGTTCCGCTATGACTTCCCGAAGAAGAAGTTCATCCTCCACCCCCTGATAGAATAGGCACCAGACAAGGTTGAGGATGTAAACAATTTGGATGCTGATCTCAGCTTTCATGTTTTGGAGCCGACTGTGAAGCATGCCCCACTGATGTCAAATGATGGTGTGGTGTTGACCCTGGCTAAACAGCTGCATGTAGTCTTCGAAAGGAATGCAGTATGGAATAGCGCTGGAACTGGTGGTAAGCGGCGAGTGTGGGTGCCACTATATAGACCTCCAGTGGTTATTGACCTGGAGGTCACCCCATTCTCCACCGTTGTGAAGAAGCTTTATAACAGGGGGACATCTTTCCTCACCTATATAGGACGGGGTACAACTCTAGTTGTAGTGGATCATAGGATTGGGGTCACTGGACGAAAGCTCCTGCTTGGTCGTCCCTTTGATGGGCCAAAGGAAGCTATCACTATTCAGGAGGGTGTCTTACGGATAGAGGGTGTGTCACACTCCTTGAAAGCGAAGGGCTCAGTGAAGCTGCTCGAGCGTATCGGGCTCACAAGTCCACAAACAACACCCATTGTGCTAGAGTCGCGGCTTCTAGCTGGTGGTAAAGTGAAGCAGCTAAGACCGGCCCCAGATGGGATGAAGATCAACATCGAGGACGGCAGAAGACTCGATATGACACAGATATTTCTCTAGGGGTTCACCTTGTTCAGTTTAACCCTCCATATATAGAGCCAACATGCTAGCACCACTAGTACTTGTATCTGTTCTCGTTGTCACAGTACTGAGTGCGGATGCCAGGACGACTGAGACAGCCATGATATTAGATGTCAAGTGGGCCCACTTCTGAGATGAGCCCCAGTACAATCCCTTCCGTGATCATCTGAGAAAAAGTATCTATGACCGATTTCACCCACGTGAGCAAAGTGAGTCTACCTGCCACTTCTATGGTGTAGAAAGGGTAGGGCGGGGTTGTCTGCAGCCGCAGTGCCCGCTACAATACCAGATTCTCTGTGTCACATGTGGGCAGGCTAGAGTCTGCGGAGGTGCAGATGGTAGGCACTTGAGCGTTCTGCCAAGTGAGCATTGCCAAGGCAGCGGGAAAGGCCTGTGGGTAATTCCCTCATGCCAATATGACACTGGGCGTGACCATGTGTTTGTTTGATATGGAGACAGTTGGAACGACAGGCGTGGCATGTATTTGTGATCCAGCATCATGTCTATAATCATCATCATCATCATCAATCACCAATCATCATCATCATTCATCAACATCTTCATCAATCATCATCAACATCATTCATCAACATCATCAACATTCATCAACATTATCATTGATCAACATCATTCATCAACATTATCATCATTCATCAACATCATTCATCAACATTATCATCATTCATCAACATCATTCATCAACATTATCATCATTCATCAACATCATTCATCATCATCATTTACCAACATCATTCATCGACATTATCATCATTCATCAACATCATTCATCAACATTATCATCGTTCATCAACATCATTCATCAACATCATCAGCATTCATCATCATCATCATCATAATCATCAAGTTATCCAGCGTGCTCTACTATCTACAATAACAACACATAGCGAGATTTGAACCAGCAATTTTAAGTATAATTCAACATATAATCCAATGCATTAGCTATATTTGCATTACACAAGAACGACCTAGATTTAGCTGATAACCTGTTATGCGTTGTCTATGATATGAATATCCTAAGGAAAAATCTGTACACATGTATATCGGTTAGGTCTATATAGCTTTTGTAGCAGTATTGTCGTCTGTAGGTGTTTTATGACGATAGTATTAATTTTTACATGATTGGGAATAATATTTCACTAATAACACAGCGAGATTTGAACCGGCGATTTTCAAGTGTAATTCAACATATAAACAAAGCAGCGAATTAGCTATCTGGGCTATACAGTCATTAAATCAAATTCGTACATGTTTCACAGAGCAGAGGAAATATATACCTACAGATTACAATTGGTAACGCCAGCATATATATAGTTATATATTTACATAAACTAACAGTGTTGTCGTCTGTAGGTGTTTTATAACGATAATATTAATTTTTACATGATTGGGAATAATATTTCACTAATAACACATAGCGAGTGATTTTCAAGTGTAATTCGGCATATAATCCAATGCATTAGCTATCTCTATATTTATAAACATGACCTAGATTTAGTTGATAACCGGTTATCTAGAATATTCTAATATGTACACACACACACATCGGCTGTAATATATATAGGTCTATATCTTTGTAGCAGTATTGTCAGTTTAATGGCGATAATTGAACCTGCGATTTTAAAGTGTAATTCAATATATAATATAACCAATTAACTATCTCGAATGTATTATTCACGAATTCACGGTTTCACAACGCAGAGGGAATAAGCCTACAGATTACCGTCAGTAAATATACATATATTATAGACTGTTGTCAATAATTGTGTAGTTATCAGTGTGTTATCAATCCAATTGATCTGTTTGCTATTATTGCACAACAATTCATAAAAGATAAATATCATTATTTGTAATGTAATTATCGGTTCCCTGTTGGCTCTGTAGATAGCAGCGATGAATTCTAATAAAAAAACCCATGTTTCAAATCTCTCAAAAGACCTCAGCTAGATGGTACCAAGTTCGGACAATAAATCACTTGAGTTCTGGAGAGCTTCTCCTGACCTATCATTCGCAATAGTAGTAGACGAGTTACTTGCCCGAAAACCTCCACCCGGTGTCGAGTTAGGAGGCTATCCACTGACAGCAATGGCAATGACAGAACTAAGACAGTTTGTAGGCTGTATCTATTTTTAGAGAGGAGTTAATAAAAGTCGGCTATGTCGTACGCTTTTCTTTTAGGAGGATATTCAATGATGTCTACCAGAATTCTCATTGGTAAACTGATTCCCATACTTGAAAGTACAACTGCAGAACCATCAATAATCCCGCAGGGTATCGACCCGGATGTGCAGACTAGATGTATATTCTCATCAGTCACAGATATCTGCTCGTTATTGTTGGAATTATGATAGTATTTACATATAGGCTCTCCAGCTTCATCGAATTTATGATGTACGCGGATCATAGGGTTACCTAGCAACGCCCCACCATTCACGAGTGCTTTATCTGAGATTCATTCTTGAATCATGTTGACTACTCTCAAGTTAGGTGTTGTAATTGGTGTGTTGATGTTTCCGATACGTTTTTCATGGATCATCCGATGGACCTCATCAGAGAAAGCTTTGTTTATATAGTTAAACAATGTATATAGATTGCTGTTTTTCTCACCAGGCTTAGCAACCCCTTCATACTCTAAGGCTGGATATTTCTGAACTTGAAGTTGAGGAGAGGAATTCCGACCATGGGATGCTGTTAAGCAGCATACATGCTTCTCACCCTTAAAACGGTAATGTAATGAATAACGATGTCCACGTGTACTTAATGCTATGTTACCCGGCTTGAATATGGGCCCAGTCGATTTGTAAAACATTACTTAATGGAACACCTGATTGTTCAGCTTTTTGAAAGGTGGAAATAATATCTTCAACGCAGAGGATAGACATTTTCAATATATAATAGTGCAAGATATACTTAGGAAGTCATTTCTCTAATACGAAATTATAGATGTTCATGTGCCTGGCATGAATTTATTTTTGTGCTGACTCGTTCTGACTCGCCGGGGGTGGGTGGGGTGGGGTCTATGGGTATAACGCAGTTGACGATTCTCCGCCTTTTTCTGAAACCCCTGTGGGAGGTATGGTCACCTTTGTCGTAGTCCCTATGAGTATAGCGCAGTTGACGATTATCCGCCTTTTTCTGAAACTCCTGTGGGAGGCGCGATCGCCTCCTTCAGAGCCCCTATGAGTATAGCGCAGCTCTGCCTTTTTCTGAAACCCCTGTGGGAGGCGTGGTCGCCTTTGTCGTAGTCCATATGAGTATAGCGCAGCTCTGCCTTTCAGCAGTCAGTGCGCCAGGATTCTGAAGCCCCTGTGGGAGGCGTGGTCGCCTTTGTCGTTGCATTCAGGAAGAAGTGCGCCAGAACCGCTATTTTATAACTACTTGAATACATATCAAGAGATGAGATTAGTTATCCTTAAAAGACGACTTGCAGTGGATTGCTGTATAAAATGCTACATTCAGTAGATCAGCCAAGAATAATTACAATATCTCTAAATATTTCAAGGTTTCAAATCATTGCCAAATGAACCAGATGAATTTGCTGGATATCATGCGAAGTGCTACAAAACCTTCACGGTAGTTGTTAAAGGATAACTAACCTCATCTCTTGATAGCTATTCAGGTGATCTAATATGCCACTCATATACTATGCAGGTCGTTTAAAGCTTTTGATCATGCCGCTAAAGAAAGATATTCAGGCTTTAGTAGCTAAATGTTGCTACATTTCTGCAGCCTATGCTGGCTGTCATTATTTACTTTTCAACCAATCAGAAAAGGTCTAGCTTGTAAAAATATACTTATTCTATAACACAGTCCATTGTCATAAGCAAAGAATCTTTGAAAACATGGGGCATGTAAAACAAAAGCTGCAGAAGGTGGGATTAGAAAGATTTCCCATTGTATTGAGGGATGACCAACCCCTTACTAAAATCTCTGCCGTTGACGTAATGTAAAAGCTGCTTTCTTTTGAAGGCTGAGAGAATGTTAGAGTTAGAGAGTGACTATAAGCAGAGAAAGACTTCTAACAGCTTTGAAACTATATGTTCCTAGAAAATGTGCCATAGCCGTATGGAGACCTGAATTACTCACATCAGTCTGCGCATAGTATTTGAATTACTGCGAAGATTGTGGTGATAATAGTTTCTCCACAGCTGATGAAAATTCTGCTACAAAAGTGACAGGCTGAAACTACAATCCTCTGGACAAACAATCTGGAGTTGTAGTTTACTCATCAGCAATATCAGAGGAATCAGTCCGTTTAACACATAACTTCACGTCCATTATCATAATGAACATGCTATAACCATCTTCTCTTGAAGTACAAAGATACATTTCATTGTCATCTTGATATGTGCGCAATTTGATGTTTGTAATTTAATATTGGACAGTTATCGGAGAATAAGAATAGTGATTCTGAAGACAATGATTCTGCGTAGGCCATATGGCAATGGGCACACTGTAACAAGCTCCACGTGAGGGGCAGCGATACTTTTTATTGTCATCTTAATATGTGCGTAATTTGATGTTTGTAATTTGATATCTGACGTTTATTTCATAATAATGATTATATTTCCAAGTAGACCATGTGACACTGAATGTCTGAACATACTTTAGCAATTGCCATATGAAGTACAAAGATATCTTTTATTATCATTTTGATATGTCCTTAGTTTCATAGCGTTTATCTGATAAAAAGGATAGTAATTCTGATGGATAGTCATTCCGTGTAGGCCATATGCCACTGAACACACTGTACATTAGCAATCTTCACGTGCAGTACAGTGATGCTTTTTATTGTCATTATTATACGCTTTGCACCTCAAACGCATAAGTAAAAGTTAATTTATCAGTTACGTGTCTGTTAACTTGTGAGCCTTTTGTTCTTAGGCAATGGATTGTAGGACTTGGTAACTCAGGCTACCCTCTAACATTTAGATTCAAATTAAAATGCTAATTAAGGTGGATGTGACTGATGACCTATGAAGTGTTCTTAACTTAAGCATAGAATGCACGATGGAATTCGTTCTTAAACAATGGATTGTGGATTTTGGTGGCTACCGTCTAAGCTTAATTTCAGACTTTTACTCCAAAGTCTAATTAAAATGTTAATTAATCGGTCATGTGGCTGTGACCTTTGGCGTATTGTTAAGCATAGTATTAACCATAGAATTTTTGCTTAAGCAACGGATTTTGTGTCATGGTAACGTAGGCGACATTGTAAACTTAATTTTAAACTTGTACTCAAAGGTTAGGTGCTAATTAACAGTAATTAACGCTTTTCTTAATAACTCAGGCTATCCTCTAATCTTAAGATTCTAATTAAAAATGCTAATTAATGGGTCATGTGACTGGTGACCTTTGATCTCTTCCTAGGCTTAGTATGAACCATAAAATGTGTTCTTAAGTAATTGATCTTGGTTCATGGCAACTTAGGCTATATTGTAAACTTAATTTCAAACTTGTACTCAAAGGTCTAAATAAAAGTGATAATTAGCATCGTTCTTATTCAAAAATTGCGCCAGCTTTTTCATTCTTAAGTTACAAAATCTTGCAAATTACGTGAACCCATTCAATTCTGAAAACAATTAAATTTTTACATCAATTTCTGTCCAAACAAACAGGAAAGCTGTTGAGATAGCTATAGCTGCCAGTCATATTAATTCCAAAATATTCAACAAAATATGCGATAGATCGTAGAGAATGTACTTTTCCAGGGATTTATCGTTGACAGAGTTACATCGTAAATGCTGCATATGCCTTCAGAGCGTAATTAACATGGATTAATAAATAAAACGGCTGTTCATGTCTGATCATTGCTGATGAGAGACTGCAGGGTATATAGTCTAGACGTTAATGGCAGCAGTAACGGTCAAAGTTCCGGACACAAGCTAGGAAAATGGTAAATAATCTATCTAAGGACAATACTGCTCAAACATTTATTAACACGTTTCCAAACCAAACCAAAATCAAGAAGCGATTGCAGACTCGACCTCCCGAGTTTTTTGGTCCTATTGTAAAACGTTTTCGGATTGTCAAAAATAGTCTCCTCTTGACCTGCAAATGAATAGTGATTATGCACAAATTTGAATTTTTTGACCATATAATGTTCAAACAACCTTCATTTACAGGACAACCGAAAGACCTTTTTGTAAATTCCTTTGGAAAAAACAAACATATCCCTATTACATCTAAGCTCTTTGACAATATGATGCTGTGAGCACCCGTTTTTTCATCAATGATCTGCAAAGCTCTTTATGTTATTTCACGAGAGTGGTCGGTCACCTGGGTCATCAGCACATTCATGAACGAATGTAATGTGTCTTTCACTCCCATTCTGTCATGTATGTTCGATGCTGAGGGTAGAATCAGATATCTCAGGTGTGGAACGTTTTCCTGTATGTATATTTACCAGTAATTATGTCTCCATTTTGTAAAGATCAGCAGAGGATTTAACCCCTCTTGTGTCAACTGCGTCTCAAAGCACTCAAAATACCACGTGATATATCAATTAAACATTTTGAGGGTCAATATTTTTCAAGATATTTTCATTTTAGAAGACTATTTTTGTAAATTTACCACTGAATTTTCTTCGCCGGCTTGACCATTAAAGGGATAATGGTAAGGAAAATGTAAGTTTTTTACTCAGCCAGTGTCTATCTGCAGGCCGAGAGAATGTTTTTTTGAAAATTTACCACTAGAATGACTGGCTCGGTTTTTACCGAGCCAATCATTCTAGTGGTAAATATTCAAAAATACTCTTCTCTAGGCCTTTCAAATATCCATGTGTGAAAACCACTGCCAAGTTGTTTTTGGTCAGTTTGACCATTAAAGGGTTAAGTTGACACAAGAAGGGTTGATGCTTTGTATATGTTTCTCAATCCTCCATTGTCACGTAGGATACCCCTCTTAGTCATCCTGAATATCACCGCTTCTTTGCGTCACCATCATTTCAAGTGCAGTCCAGATGAGAGAGGCTATATTACCCTTTGTGACACTCCATCTGAGGCGGGTACTGAAAAAAGTATGTAGTTGTTTGTACGCACAGTAAATCCAGTCAGCGGAGAGGCTGCATCAGCATCAGGGGCTTGTTCTAGTGTAAGTAAGTACGTGTAATATGGGTTGGTGATAGTGTTCTTATGGCATGTGAGTACGTGTAACCTGTGGGGCGCATTACGTGCCGCGTCGTTGATATCATTTTGCAATCAGGCGTCGCGAAGTCAAACCTGTCTATTTTGAAAACTATGTTGCTGGAAGCTGTTGCTGTTCCGTTTTAACTTTTGACACCAACATTGGCATACGTCTTCTGAACCCTGGACATGTTTCCACCCAATTTGCTGAGAAGTTCCCGCCAGTAGAACCAGCATTATTAAAAAAGTATAATTTTAAAACGATGTTGCTGAAAGCTGTAGCTATTGCGTTTTAGATTTTGACCCCAAAATTGGCATACATCTGTGGGACCCCACAGACAAGTTCCACCCAAGTTTGGAGAAGTGTCCTCCAGTAGAACCAGTATTTTTTTTAATGTCTTAAGAAGAAGAAGAAGAAGAAGAAGAAGAAGAAGAAGGAAGAAAGAAGAAGAAGAAGAAGATGATGATGATGATGATGATAAAGAAGGAGAACAACAACAACAACAACAACTACAACAACAACAACAACAAAAACAACAACAGCAACAGCAACAACAACAACAGCAACAGCAACAGCAACAACAACAACAACAACAAACAGCAGCAGCACTCCATGCCCGCATTAACCCCAGCTGTGTATGTTCTTCTGTTGGACTCGATTCCATGAGACAATGACCATATTTGAGCATAGACATCTTCACAAACAAAACAGCTTCGCGCTATTATAAATATCATTCCTTTCAGTTCTCAATTTTATATCTGTCTTAAATGCAGTTTTAATAGTCAACAGTCGGGTTTGAAACGCACATTTATAAAGTGTGCCTATTTTTCCCTTAATATGAAAGCTCAATTTTAATTTATCACTCTCATATCGACATTATCTATAAATACATACACAGCACATGGTCCTACATTACTCTTACCGGTAACTAATATATATATACTTGGATTCGCGTAGGGCTGTCTCAATCTGACGTGATAAATCCAATGTTTTGGTAAAGTCAAATCGGATTCAAGCAAAGGTCGCTCACGAATACGCGGAATTAGTGTTTTTTCAACAATTTGATCTCTGATCATCTCTTCAGCTAATGCACCAAATGCACACGTAGTAACTAGGTCTCTCAATGACGCGACGTATTGGTCAGTTGTCTCGCCTTGTTCTTGCGCTCGTTGTCGGAAACGATAACGTTCAGCAACGACGTTAACTTTGGACACAAAGTAAGTTCAAAGCGCTAAGACAGTAGCATCGTAAGAGTCATCTGATGGCTTAGGGGTATAAAAATGCGTTGTCCCTCTGCGACCTCAGTAATCTGTCAGTTTACTAAAGTATAAGTCCATCAGTTCAAATACCAGGGTATCAAGTATACAACAGTGTTGCTCTGAGATCTATCAATTGCGTGTAACCGAGAGGTGTTAAATCCATTTTGGAACTGTATTATTGATGTATAAAGTATTCACTAAAGACAGGTGATCGTTTAATACAAGTTATTTAAAATACAAATAGCTGTAAACAATTTTTATGGATACAATGTGTCAGTTCTCTACGTCAAGTGCGTTTTTCAACAATCATACATTTTGATTCAAAGAGTAGGAGCCCTTTATAGACATTTTAACTGTAATTGCATTATTTGTTCGATGGCCGAGCAGACAGCGTATAAACAAAGTTACTTAAGGCTTTATTGCCCTATTGTTCGGTGAATTGTCCGCCCGATGGAAATCAAAGTATTCCACGAATAAGCGGTGTATGGGCTAGGAACCGGAAATAGGTCTAGCGCCGTGTCACGAGCGTAAGACAACACATTCGGTCCATGCCATTTCACTAATTAATGCTTCTTTTAAAAGACCACAATTTGACTCACAGTTATCGCTCACTAAGCGGAGTAACTACCTCTAAGCAAATTGTTTAAACATAATTTGCCAATTTCTTATGATATCAAAGGCTTACTCTTCATTCGATTGTAGCATTGTATTTGTGATGTATTGCAAAATAGTGTCCTCCCCTTTTAGCGATTGACTGCTGAGTTTTTGCAAACGACATTGCAGGAGTTATTATGTCTGGACCAGCTAAATATTCTGAAAAGAATTTGACTGAAAGTCGTTGGTAGCTAAGCCACCATCAATTTTCAGTCAAATTGTTTTCAAAATATTGAGAAAGTCAAGAGGTTTTGCTCACTGAAATTGTTGCCTGGCGGTGTACAGGTAGCGAGACGGGTAATATGTGAAAAGACAAAAGACTTATATTTAACTATGCAAAACACATGGGTTTCACAATGCTAATAATAATTAGCCAAGCGCGGATAGACCATACACACATGGGACCTTTGTGGTCGTAAAAGTGTATTTTCTAAATTTTTGGAAAACATGGTCTGCATATTCGCGCATGTGTGCTACAATATTTTTCTTCCTACACGTGATGTATCAAAATCATCGTCTTGAATGTCTTATTGTCTTACTCGTCATGTCTAGCCATAGATGTTTGAAAGTTCTAATAAATACAAGTAATGGATGAAATACAGTATTTGATTTATTGTCGATGGTTATCAATTAAAACTCCTGAACGTATATCATGGGACACACGCTTCCGTCATGTATATTTGCTACACATTTATCGAACATTATTACATACTATAATTCTACAAACTTCATGGCCCCTCCCTACCCCATCTCTCAAAACCGATCTACGGTTCAAACCGGTTTGAAAATTGACATCGTCACCGGTTTGCCATTATACCAAACTGCGCAGCCTTACCGTCACCATTGTTCGGACTGTAGATCTATTGACAGGTTCCGATGATTAACAGGCATAATGAGGTGTGGCCAAACAAAGGGTCCGGTGACCCATCGCGGCCAATCATAACAGCTGGCCATACTGTCGCCTCTGTTCGGGATGTAGATCTATTGACAGAGGCAACGGGGTGGGGTGAAATGTTTAGGGGTGGGTTCAACCCGAATTCATGTGTCCTCTCGCAGCCCATCAGAACAGTCGCCCATACCGTCGCCACTGTGTGTGCTGTATGTCAATTTCTCAGTGTTCATTACCTAGATTTACATACGCGAAATCTGCCTGCTTATTGTAAGCTTTGTGGAAATATGTTGCAAACTCAACAGCTCCCAGGTCGAATTATTTTCAAAATATTCCCCAAAACGTTTTATTAAATACTAATACATTCATTTTTATACAAGTGTCCACCCATTCCATGCAGAGTTATAAAACCGCCATTATGGCGGGATGTTTATACCGGGACAACCTAAGGTTAATACATCTCCAGAGTTATAGCGCATTTGGAAATGTGCAGTCCTATCTAAAGAGGGAGTGTAGTAGAATTAAGCCAAAAACTGGCCCAACAGGGAAATAATTGGGTACCACGTATTTTTGCACCATTCGACGCAGAATTATGTCCCTATTAACATATCCAAAATCCGGAAAGGTTCGCTTTGGGCGGAATTTTTTATAATCAAATTAAGTTATCGGCCTATTCACCATTGGATTTCTATGGGGGAATTTAAAAAGTGAACCTTTTAATGGTAGAGAATGAGATGTAATTGTCAAATGGTCTCAGCTATTATTCGTCCAAATGTGACCAAATTTGCTGTGTACATGTAATCATCATTGCTGAAAAGGGATATTTGGAGAATCTGAATAATATCCAATGGCAAATATATGTAATGATCTGCGGACCATGGAGACTAGTCTAGCGAGATATTAATATGTGTGGGTAGTTTCGGGAACAATCGATGTGGCTGGATAGATTCGATAAGTTAGGTTTTTCTTGCATCATTCGAGGCAGAATTATATACATCATAACATATATAAATACGCAAAAATCTGCCTTGGGCGGAATTTCCTATATGTATTAATATGCATTTCGTTTAAAACTACATCAGTCTATTGCAAATATCTTAGCGATGATGTGAGTATTCACCGAAGATCGCTTAATGCAGGTTATTTCCATAATGTCTGGTTTACAATGGCTAGCTTGTGGTGGGTGGTGGTGTACACTATATGCAAACTAAGCATCGCTGTCTGAATATATAATTTCTCCTGTGTTGCTACATTCAGTACCGTGGCATCCCCTACAAGCTGTGACATATTGCAAGCCATTCTTGCGACACGAGCACTGATTCCCATAACATGGGTTTTTACTTGTTGACTTACACCTGCAACGGATGGCATTTAGAATATCTGACGGGCCAGAATCCTTAGTGGTCATAACAGGTACACGTATGGACCCTTCACTTGCCCAGCCCCATTTTGTTGGATCCAGATTGTCAGTCATAAGTGTTTTCCATTGCATAATTTGTAAGTGAACTCTGAATGATTGCTGGAATGCAGAGGCTACTGTCGGTAGAGGCCTTTTCGGTTTGAATTTGGACCGATCCGCCGAATGCTTCAGAAAATGGGTGTAACTCATGTAATCCAGTGTGTCAGATGGTTTTCCACCATACATGATCACAAATAGCCGGTGGCCAGCATTACTTACTTCCTCGTGTGTAGAACCACAAGCGCTCATTGTTACACTTAGATTTTGTACCTCTTCGTACTTTCGTAAACTTTTCAGAATGGATTTCTGTACATGACCATAGGAACACGAAGTGGTATCACACCCACCCCACGCATGAATGAATAAAATATTATCAGCAACAGCGACAGTATTTCCTATTTCATTCCTACAGTCTCGGACTCTACACAGCTTGGTTCGTTTGGTCCTACCGGATCTGGTTTCTGATCTCAAGTAAATGTCAAACATCTCAGGCTTAAAATGGTCAATTAGCAACACGAGTATATCCGTGTCGTCGGCTACAACGGTCACAGTTTCATTAGCTGACGTAGCAATCCTACTGTCATGATCAATGTATCAGCATCTCCTTTTGCTGTGCTCACATCGTGCCCGTTAGATTTCAGTTCTTGGGTCAATAACTTTATCAATTTCGTTTTGTTTCGACCATTAGAACGAAAGAATTGTAGATTACTATGCGCAGACATATTTAATTCAATTTTAATATTGGCTGCTGCCTTAGCAATTCTTCTTTGGTGCTCGTGATCTTTCATTGATGGCCCATCTGTGTATTCATCAAAAACGATTGAGCAGTTCTGACCATACTTTGTTCTTACATATGTTACATACTGTTGAAGTACTGTTCCATATGCAGAGTTTGGTTGCCACCTAACTCTATGGAGCAAAGCACTTCCATCAAGAACATATGCAGTGTCACGTGGTGGGATGGGCTGTAACAAGTTGCAAGTCTTTGTTCAGCCAGCACTGATTTGTTCGTCTTTCGCATCTTTGCATCTTTGAAGAGTGCTGCTGGGACTGTTGTGAGTTCATATTCGAAATTCGTTACCATGTTCTCGCATCGCTCTATAAAACCAATCAGTCGCCAGAACAAAACTGTTGAATCCAGATGCACAGACTTCTCGCCGACTTACACACATTTTCCAAAGTTAACCAGTGTGCGCACATGGTCAGCCTTTTTCATTGTTACATCAAGCAAAGACTTATTGTCCATTTTCCTTCCTATTAATACTCTGTCCGATACTTTCCACATCATCACAGTTAATTGTGTCCGTTGTTGATGCCGTCAAACTAGTAGACATACGTCTTAGATTAGCATCGAGTGCATCAAAAGGACTATGTCTGAAGCCATTCAAGCATTTTTCTCAGATCCAGGTAGTCACGACTGGAAGAAGA
>CM067364.1:63582953-63625077 GCA_034401795.1 Chaetoderma sp. LZ-2023a
AGTAACGAAGGTTTACCAGCTTATGATTTACCAGACAAACGTGCAATACCCGAGTCAAGCACAGCACTGCAATTAGCATGGGAGACATCATCTACTAGACACAGTAATGACAGTTTTATATTCCATGGTGTTAAAGCTTTCGAATGTGGAAATTGTTTTCATTGTCGTGGAAACTGTCTGGTTAAAGTGGACGAAAACAACACTGCGGTTATCGACGACCTGAGAGTTGAGGTGCACATGAAGAACATAGCACATTTGAAAACAGAGGATCAATTGCCATGTGACAGGTGCAAATGTGACATAAGGTGTTTGGTCTATGGCGACTGTTGCTTTGATTTCTTTGAAGAATGTTTGCTGCTTTCTGAGGAAGAGCTAAGAAAACACATTGACAGTTTTCAGGAGATTGAGCCCAGGTGTGAAAGAATTCCCAATATTCTGGATCCGCTTCGTCCTCCACTGAATACAACCGCTTGTCTATCATGCGTGACCACGACCCAGCCTATGCGGACAACATCGAGTTACAAAATGGTGTCCAAATGTCCAATAGACTGGACTAATGCTGAAACACGTGAATATTGTGAGAACATTGGTGAAGGCGTTATGTCCAACATTCCAGTAAATGATCCCATGAATACAGGACACATATTCAAGAATATGTTCTGTGCACAGTGCCATGGCCGGGTTGTATCAAAATCTGATCTATTTACCTCCATGGTTCAGTGTTCAGAGGAGGCTCGGGAACGTGTTATGGATGCGCTAAATGGCGGGAATGAAGAGGAGATCGCTACGGAAGTCAACACACATTGCCAGGTCACTGTTGAGATACCAGTAACTAACTTACACATCAGAAGACGGTGCGACCAGAACATAAGCGAACCAGAAAGTTTGATAACAATTACCCACAGTGCCAGCGTGAGATCAAAGCGTGATGCTAAGCAAGAAGGCGTTGTCATGGAATTAAGCAATGATAAGGATGACATGTTAAGCAGAAAGACGTGTCCCTTTTATTCTTATCCAATCAGACATTCAGAAATAAGATACAAGAACCCCCATTGTGCATCCGTAGATAACCTAGATAACTACGTTTGTGACAACACTGCGCGTGGAACCGATGATCTTGAAATAACCATGGTAAAGTCTGGAATGCTAAACTTGCATCTTCTTTTCAACTTCAAAGACTCAGAACATTTTCAAATGCATTTTGTTTATGAGCCGACCCCTCTCGCCGATGACATAAAAAACAAAGAGAAATGCACTGACGACGAAGTCTATAGCTTAACGCAAGATGCATGCGTAAAAGTCATTGATAATAATTCTAACGTTATCAACGGCAGTTTATTTATTTTAACTGTAAACGTGTCTGCAATTATCTTTGGGCCCACCTGTCCAGATGGCTGTCCGAATGTTGATTTAACCCGAGCAGATATTGAACTCTCTTTTCACCAATTCATATGCAATTTGATTCCAAAAGCGGAATGTTTCAACCAAACAAGTGAACAGAAAATGTCGTTTATCGATATAAAACCAGAATCTGTTGTCCAGACGGTAGAATCAGTTTTAAGCAGTCAAGTAGTAGACAACTTACCCCTACAACATAAGACTAATATGAGCTGTAGAGGATTTAATGAACGGCCATCTTTTGTACACAATCTGGGTTTAATCGCACCGTATCTGAAAGACCTACAATTACCATGCGTGTATCAACTACAATACAGTCTACGTATTAATCATATTGGTTCGGACGTGTCACGCAGGTTTTTAGAGTCCCTTGTGACATTGGGCAGGGAGAATATGAGCATTTATAATGGTCGCAATAAGAATAGGACCTTTGTAACTTTAATAGATGCGAAATTATCCCACAAGAATAGACCTGTCAGAACATGCGCGGAAGAACAGGTCATTTCTGGGGAATACACTCCTTTTAATAGCATACGCAAGTATATATATAAAACCACATCAAAGCGCAGTAAGCGACATTGGTCACGGGTAATCGTGCACACTCTTCCCATAATGCATCTAGATTTATTTGATGTGAGTTATGAAGACCTTGATGCTGCCCTATTGATGCTTGAGAACTGTTCACTACCTGTAATGATCGACAATGGAAGTTTCAACCTTGAAAACAATTACGCACATTTCCAGTATCATAAGCAGCGTTACAAAGTCAATCTATACGTCATCACGAATGGCAAACTCATAGCATGTTTAGATAACGTTAATCGGGCTTTCATGAAATGGCGTGTATATTTCTCAGATTCATTGAGCTTATTGACCATTGTAGGGTTCTCTGTGTCCATTGTATCTCTAGCAGTCACCTTTTTCACATATTCTCTATTTAGCAGTCTGAGAAACGTTCCTGGTCTCATACTCATGTGTCTTACTGTTACTCTCACAATGGCCATGTTGATTTTTCTAGTCGGAGTGGACAAAACTGAGGTGGAATGGGCATGCGTAATGATTGCATGTTTGCTTCATTTTTGTTGGCTATCCGCTTTTTCCTGGATGAATGTCCTCTCTTATGACTTAACAAGGACGTTTGCCTTCATCTCCATGCCTCAGGCTTCTAGGAGACGGAAGACAATCATGTACAAGTACGTCCTTGTGGCTATCGGGGTGCCTCTTTGCATCGTCATACCCACTTTGCTGGCAGGCTGCTTTGAATCAACCTCAAACAATCTGAATTTGTTCTACGGAAATGACATCGTGTGTTGGATCAATCAATCAATAAATGGGTACGTGTTTGGGATCCCGGTCGGAGTGTCCGTGTTTGTAAACATTTGTTTCTTTGTTTTCTCAGTTTGCGGGATCTATCGGATATCACGTGGCACCAGGAAGGTGCGCAGGCCTGGCCATGATCAATGGAATGTTTTAATCTACATAAAGCTCTCTTTGATCATGGGCTTATCGTGGGCATTATTCTACATTGCCATGGCTGACGAGACCTTGGTTATGTATATCATAAGCACGCTCTTAAATGCTTTCCAGGGAGTGTTTATATTCATTGTTTTTGTGTGCAAGCGACGTGTACTTAAGTTGTATACGACCAGATACTTCTCTAAATATATCAGCGGTTATACTGGGACAATGTCCTTGCATTTGTCACAAACAACACCCAATATAAACATTCCGGACTGACTAATAAAATGTCTAGCGTGTGTTGGACATGAATCCTTGACCTGGGTCCAGGGTGATGGCTTTAAGTGGCATGTAATAGCGATTTGCGTAATGCTGTGAGAGTTGCCACCCAGCGGGTTACACCCCTGTGCCACTTTGAGTCCCTTATTTAGATTTAAGTGGTGGTGTTTGGCTTATTTAGACCAGGATTGCATTCTACAAGCTTAGAGATACGCACCAACACAGGGTGAACCTTATATAAATAAAACTTCATCGTAATGTTATCTATGGCTCTCTGTAAGGAGAAACTTTCACAAATCAGAATGGCGGAGATCCTTCACGAAAGTTGAAGAGTTCATCACGAGACTCTGTGAATTGTATATCCTTTGGATGAATAAATAAATATTCTGTTTAATATTTTGAAACTAATTTGACTGTGAGCTGTTGCTGAGTATCACTGGGTATGCTGGAGGAGTAGTGGCTGTTCCAGAATTAGGGCCAGGATCAGACAGGTCCAATATGTATTCATGGTCATTATTGTTGTGCATATCACTAGCAATGCCTGCTGGTGGCGCAGCGGCTAGTCTAACGTGTTCCCGATTCAGTCTAGTCATGCAATGGACCTATCCATTGTTTGCTATTCCCCGCCCATCTCTAGCTAGGCCACGCCCACACCTCGCTCGTGTTGGGATCGATCGATCTCTGAACTCCCTGACTATCAACTTCCAGAAAACTATACTGGTCAGCTGTTGAATATTCAACGGCATGTTTATTTAATAGTAGAGACACAATTTGTACAACGTGTCAGACCATTAAGAGTTAGTCATTACTCTGGAAAGGTCCATTGTATATCTTCTCTCTTCGTGGACTGTGTATTTCCATCACACTATGGTATGACCAGGGCCACGTACCTTGTGTTTGTGGTGGGTTAAGACACACATTTAATTATCCCCTGCAGATAATGCTGGTAATTCCTCCGGGCCAACTGTCATATCATAATTTCTTGGTTTGTTATTCTGTTACTCGATGTCAGTGTGAACTTGACCAGGCTGAATGGGTTCAGGTTGCGGTAATTTGGACGGTACTGGCAGTGAGGTGGGTGTATCTCGTCATTGCACCTGAATTAACGTATGACATTCAGTATGCATATTTCGTAGATTCAAGAGGCCAAGCTTGCGATCGTTACACCTCTTCAAAGGTTTCTTTCATGCCTTACCTGCAGGTTCCGCTGTTCCATTCGATGGCATGGTGCGCCGCTTGTAATGTGCTTGAAATTACAGTCTTTTGAAAACCTACTGTATTCAATGCTGATAAATTGCGAACCATTGTCTGTCAGGCATGCCTTTGGAAAGACATGATGGACAGAATTTGACATGGCCGCTTCTACAATCGTGTCTGATAAGGTATCTCTTAGTAGGGCTGGCTAAAAAAACCTTGCTATATTGATCCACTTTGATAAGATATGATTTACCATCACGTTCCAGATACACACTACCATGCGAGATCTGGAATGGTTTGACGCAACGTTGGCACCTTCTGGTTTTCTTTTATGGCTGAACCTATAAAGGGCCAGAACAGTGTGGTGTATCCGGGTTTTTTTGTTGATTTCTCTATGTCTTGGTGTGGTGTCTGTTTCTTCACCAACATTTTAGGCATATCTTTGTTATCAGAACTGTGTTCCTTTTATATATTATGACATCAGCAATACGCAAATCTGAGTGAAAGTTCCCAAAACATGCTATAGTTGTCAGTACTTATTTTTATCTTCTCCCGGCCAACCATATCTGATATATGGGACTAGGAGTGATAACATAGGGTCTGTAACCCTTAACACTCATATCACCCAAAAACGACTTCTTCCGTGGTCTTGAAAAATGTCCATTTGCAGACCAAATGAAGATTATTTGTGGAAATTTACCACTGGAATGACTGGCTCGGTAACAGAGCCAGTCATTTCAATGGTAAATTTTCAAAAATATCTTTCTCTTGGTCTGGAAATTGACATTTTCTATGAGAAAGTTTAAATTTCCTTCAACACATTCGAGGGTTAAAGGGTTAACCGGTTTCTCTTTGATCGGTTCAAATCTATGACTTAGAATTCATTTAGGGCGGAGTAATCTCATAGAAACCTGTGTCCTGAAGATCTTAACATCATCTAGCGTCAACTTGTCGTTATAATGGTAACACCGCCTCTGCAGTATTCTTGAGGTCTGTCTATTTGCAGGTCAAGAAAAGACTATTTTTAAATTTTACCACTGAAATGGCTGGCTCGTTCACCGAACCAGTGATTCCAGTGGTAAATTTTCAAAAATAGTCTTCTCTTGGCCTGCAAATGGACCCTGACTAAGCAAAAGGTTAGATTTCCTAGACGAGTGACCCTATAATCGCCACGGCGGTTAAAAGACCATCTCTTTAAAAAAATATTTTCCTAAATTCCAGTCGTAAATTTACAAAATAAAACCAGTTCAGTGGCCAGCAAATGGTCATTCGCTGAGCAAATATTTGAATTTTATTTTTTTAAATCTTGAAAAATTAAATGGTTAATTGGTAAAAGTAGCATTTTGAGCGCGTTTAGGCGCTGTTGACACAAGACGGGTTGAAGTCGTTATTTGTCTTGTATGTACTCGTTAGTGATGTGCATGATAATGTATCTTCGAGGAGCATTGCGCGTCCTACACGTCCTGGTTATATACGGTATAGGAGTATCTCTGCAACTTCAAAGTCATTCACCGAAGCCGTTTTGGATCATGTGAAATTGGACGGTTAACCCTCTTCTATCAACAGCCACTATACCACTTATATAGGCCTATTAATTAACAACTTAACGGTCAAGATTTAAACAGGTAAAAAAGAAGAAAGTGTTGTTCATTGAATGGAATCCATTTGCCGGCATTTTTAAAGTTTTCCGATGAAACTTCCAAAAAAAGTCATTCTGGGTGTCCTGTAAATGAAGGCTGTTTAAACATTATATGGTCAAGAAAGTTCTAATTTGTGCATAATCAGCATCCACTTGCAGGCCAAGAGGAGACTATTTTTGAAAATTTATCACTGGAATGACTGGCTCGGTTACCGAGCCAGTCATTCCAGTGGTCAATTTTTTTTAAATTGTCTTCTCTTGGCCTGCAAATGGACATTCCTCAAGACCACTTTGGCCAGTTTTACCATTAAATGGTTACGTTGATACAAGAGTGGTTAAAGATGGTCTAACGACTTACGGACCGTTTCTACCTGGATGTTCTAGTATCCATAAAGCCACCGATCCCATTGGCACAGTTCATCCGCTATAAGCTTAGCACTCCTATTCAATCTTGGCGAAGTCATCTTTTTCTGAATTCAATGATGCTGGATCGACTACTGGATGATTATTCTGTATCAAATATGCCCATACACATACTCAGAAGCGTTAACTTGTCATGTGACTTGCATCTTCGGGTCATTGTAGCGCAATGAACCGTTCCAGTTTATCCATCAATCATATGACGTCATAATCATCCGCGTGGCGTGTATGATGACGTCATAATCAATTAGGTAGTGAATGAGGTAGCTAAGTTCGCCACGAACGCGTAATTGATGATGGGCTAGCCAAGCGGTGTTGTAAAAATTGTATGTATTTACTATTTAATAAGCACTCTGTTGAATATTTTGAAACTAATTTGACTCGGCACTGTTGCTGCCATAGGCATATGGGTGAAAATTTGAGAACAATCAATTTCAAAATTCAAAATAAATTTTATCCGCATTTAATTTGTATTGTTATTTTGCTACGCGGTACATAAATAGGAAAAGGATTTATAGAAATGTCACAAGTAAACCGCCTTACTAAATGATTGAGTGAGATTTCACGGCCAATCTGGAGTGGGGGTGGGGGTGGCAAAGTTGTCACTTAAGTTACATAGAGTCTAACAATTTTCCTATGCACAAGATGCTGTCTGGATAAATATTCCTACAACAGGTTTACAGAATGGACGTTGCAAAATAACAACGCAAAATTTGGCATAAGACTTTAATTTAGTTAATTGAAATGAATTTTTAGTTAAAGCAAATAAAATACAAAAAATATTCATCATATAATACTATGCCTCTCCATAGACATAGGCAATAGCAACAATGGCGTTCTCCTATTTTGATGAGACAACGCAATCATTGTACATACCAAATGTACCAGATACTCGGATAGATGAACAGTTACATGCTTACAAAAACATCTTCAGTAACCTAAGTGACATTTGGCAACATAAGTGACCGGTGGTAATATAAGTGACTAAAGGCAACCTGAATTGTGCCATCAACTCATTCCGACCAGAATTGCTTAAGCAGACGATTAAACAAGTTAACAAGGAAAGGTGTCAATTGTATCATAACCGTTACGTTTATAGTAGTGTTCAATCAAACAGAAAGGTTGCTTAGTAATAGACTAATATGGTACAGTGAAATAGCCAAAAAGATGGATGGACGAATACAGGAAAGCAGTCATATGGATGAAAAGCACACACAGATGCGCATATGCGCATGTGCATGCGAGCTAGATTCACACATAACGAGAAGGCATGTGATACAATATGTCTACTTGTGCACGTATTTGTTACTTTGTCTATTCAGCCATATTGGTTTATTCACCATCCGTACTTTGACGAGTTCGCTGTACCATACTAATCCATATAGATCGTAGTCTAAATAATCACCTAAAAGTACAGGCCTCTAACACCTGCATAAAGGTCACATTGCAACAAATCAAATTGTAAATTGTAACAGTCAAATTTGCTTAAAGTTACATTTGTCACACGGGTACAGATGATCTCCGCTATATGAGGTACGCAGGTCGGCTGCTTATAGTGTAAAAATATGACACTCAATTCACTCCTCTGTGGTTGGATCAAGGTAAGGCTTGACACCAAACAGTTATAGATTTGATTTTGTTTTACCTTCTTCTTTCTAGTAATGCTATGTAGGTTTTGTTTAGAATAACTTTTGCTGGTTGCAACATCTTCTGATGTCATTCTTTTCGTCATCAACGTTACCACGTTACTGGTAATTACTTGGTGCTGGTGAAGACGCAACTTCTACCGTGAAACCGCGGCAGTGCTATTCACAATAACTAGGCGTGGTATGTCTGTCGCCATTGCTACAGAAGGTTGCTATGCGGAAAATGTGTACGATTTTAGGTTGAAACACTGACAACCAATCTTGAGCAAAAAAAAGGTAAGTCTGTAGCTAAAGGCATTTCTCTGTCTATAGTTAACCTGCGCCACATCAGCGAACGATTAAATGATCCTGCTATTCAACAAACAGACTCCATAGCAGATCAAAGCACTGCCACGGATGACTGTTGCGAAATGTTTCGGGTAGCCCGAGTCCTGAGAGTTACTGACCACATACCACCACTCACTGTACACAACTCTGAAGGACACTTTATCGGGATTGACCAGGGCAAAGCCGGGGCAATTCGAGGAGAGTTCAAGAAACAGTTCATTGAATGCGATGATGAGCCCTTGTACCCGCTTTCAGGACACCACAGGACATTACTAAAAACAATTAAAGGCACGCAAAGCCCTGAAAATCGACGTACATACGAACCTGATGGCATGAGCAATTAACTATTCAAATACGCAAGTAGCATTATCTCAAAATCCGATCACGCAATTAATCAATTCAGATTTTATGCACCCGCTTCCCATCGATGCTGTAGGCCAAGGCACCCTCATCGCATTACCCAATCCCAAAGAAGTCACTTTCCCCACCCCCAAACAGCCAATCTACGACCCATTGTGTTCCTCAACATCATACAGAAAATCCTATCCAATGTTACTCTATGCCGCATCCGAGACTAGATCGATGACTTCGCTGGATCTAGCCAAAGTGGCCTTAAACGTGGACGCAGCTGGCAGACATTGTATGGGATCAACGCATGCTTGTGTCAGTTGCTATGTCCAGAGACAGGGATTTCAAAAAAATGGTCATTGTCATGCCATGAGCCTTCAACGCGATTAAACGTTCAAAGATCCTAGATGTACTACGCCAGACCAGTTGCAATGAAGATGAGCTACGACTAGTGAGACTCCTACTTGCAAACACCAAGCTGAGAGCACGAGTCAAGTCAGTGAAGTCTAAGGAGTTTGAAACATCAATCGTCTCCCCAAAGGGAGATGGTCTATCCCGTCTTTTCACCTGTTGTTTTGCTGCTGCATTAAAATCTGTCCGGGAAAATTTCACAAGACCACACCTCCAGTGTTCATACTGGGTATGCCGCTATGGATGGAATATGCCGACGATATGGACTTCATAGACGAGGAAAAGAACCTCCTTGACGAATTATCCCAATAGCTGCAAGCAAACTCTAGAATCGAAAACAGAGTTCACACACATATACCTATCTACAAAGCATGAAACTAAAGAAAATGACGATCCAATTCGTAGCGTCGAACCATGGATCAAAAGTAAAATCCTGGACTCACTTCTCTGTAGTACTGCTGATTTTCCTGCACGCTGCCCACTGGACGCTATGGATTCATAGATCAAATATGCTATAGACAAAAAGACATAACGCAACCTGCATATCATTGATGCTGTATAATTGTAACAGCTGGGTAACTCCAAAGGCAGTTTTAGGCACACTTGACACCTGCCACCGCAAACACCATCACTGGACACCGATGGCCAGACAGCATAATTCCCAATGATGCACTATACAAGATGTGTAATACATTGCCGCTGTCCGTAAAGGTCTCCAAGCAAAGATAATCCATGTACTAAGGATGCCAGAAGACACACCAGTACAGAGACCCTTGGAATTCGCCATACTAGGAGCTAGCGAATACAAATCCGGGAGAATGGAATCATTGAATAAATCCGTTAAGCGTGCTACGATGTGATCTCAAGAAAGTAGGACTTGGTACAGTCAAATCAAGAAGGACCTGAGAAAGCTAAAAAAAATCTTAGCTCAGCACAATACAAAGTTGTCGAAAGCGAAGAAGGCGTGATTGCAGCTGTTGACTGTTTCTACTACTACAGCCGCTCAATACAGTGATCATACCTACAGATAACCTGGCGGATTTGCATCGTTGCACGGATTTGCAGACACATACTTAGCAATAATGTTAATTTCTTGCCAGTAACAAAGAAAAGTTTAATCGATGTGTAATAAAAGAATATTAGTTATATCTCCTTTTTTTAAAGTTCGCGAAACAGTGTTGCCGCTCTAGACTGTTCCAGGACCTAGGGTAGTAACACCTGAACCACCACCGCCCCCTCCCCACCCACCTTTCATCCGGCCTGACCAAGCGCTGTCTTTTTATGGTGCATGTGTATTATAAGGTGTTGGAACAGTATCTGTTCTAGAAGCATCGTGGTAATGTCACATACGTTTTCTCACAGAAGTTACTCCGCAGAAAGTAACTTAGGTGGCAGTAACTTATGTCACGAAATCTTCTTCATTGTGTGTTTTGAAACAAACTATAGCAAATATACAGCTAATTCCCTGAATAACATGGTCATACATATGAACTATTTTCTCAAGCAATAATAATTTTATCGTGAAAAATAAAATCCCCACGAAAATTATCAGTAACTTAGGTGATAAACAATAAATGTATGGTACGCGATGCATAGGATTGGGCCTCAACAGATATAGATGTCACATCCTCTTAAACGAATTTTCTTGCACAAAATTACAAGTAGGTCGTCTTCTCGCGAATAGTCATGTCTCCAAAGGAGCATCACTCATGTCCAGGATGCCGGACAGACAACTCTGTGGTAACGTAAGTAACTTCAAAGCTTGGGACAAGATAATGCGATGCTCGTACTAGTATCACATATTGATTTATTTGCAAAAGGCAAATATATACATATTAAAGAAACGGGCCATATTAACATGCCAATACATTGTTTTATAGAAGTTTGACTAAATTGTGAAATATTGTAAATACGAGTTTAGATGTCCTACTGGAAAAGTAACTTAAGTGACATTTCGTTTACATGAACATCAATATAAAACTAATAAAATCATGAAATTTGGTAAAAAAAACTAGCTTACCATGTTTAAATGGGTCTATTTCATCAATTTAGGAGCGGCTATCACGTCTTAAATAAAATGTAGAGATACATTATGCAATGGGTATATAAATGACCGTTTCCAGATTTTCACCCATATTCAGAATACTGCTTACACGTACAGCTTACATGTATAGTTTTCTGGAAAGTGAGATTCGTAGAGTTCAGGCAGGGAGCGATCGATCCCAACACGGGCGATGTGTGGGAGGAACTTAGCTAGAGATGGGCGGGGCATAGCTAAGACTGGATTACTCCATACAGGAGCTGAAATGATCTTTTTATTTATTTTGTACCCCCGGTGATCTCTGCCTGTGTGTTACTGACTTCTCTAGTTAGGGATAAACATAGCAGCAGCTTACGTAGTCTTCGTAGAAATTGTGACCGAAAGTACCATTGAAATACGGCACATCTTTCTTATTTTGTGGAGTAGGCATTTGGGTAATGGCTTCTATTGTTTAGATGACATACATTACCCCCTCCCCTGTTCTATAACTGAATATCTCATGAATGAAACCCGCCTACGTTTCATGCGTAGGTGTTTGGGCTGTATTGAGTTTTAAATTACTTTTCATACAATTTTTTAACAAAGCAAGTACGTTGATATCATGATCTTCCTCGGCTTGCTCATATGTGTTTCCATTGTCATATATGATGATATTGTTTGCGGCATTGATGATACCATCGAGGCCTTCTAGTACTTCATACTGACGTCGTTGAAATCCCTCTGCGGCCGAACTTATACCAGATGTGAGGTTTAACCAACTTACACGTCAAATACGGGTATGCATGCATTCGTATCTCGCGAGATCTCCTTCGATACGAGATCGAGAAAAGTATCTCGTATGTATTGAGTAGCCATTGGCGTAGTGATTTCCACCAGAATATGGTGGTAGAAAGAATTGAAACTTAATTGTGGGTGGGTGGGTGGGTGGGTGGGTGGGTGGGTGAGTGAGTGAGTGAGTGAGTGAGTGAGTGAGTGAGTGAGTGAGTGGAGTGAGTGAGTGAGTGAGTGAGTGAGTGAGTGAGTGAGTGAGTGAGTGAGTGAGTGAGTGAGTGAGTGAGTGAGTGAGTGAGTGAGTGAGTGAGTGAGTGAGTGAGTGAGTGAGTGAGTGAGTGAGTGAGTGAGTGAGTGAGTGAGTGAGTGAGTGAGTGAGTGAGTGAGTGAGTGAGTGAGTGAGTGAGTGAGTGAGTGAGTGAGTGAGTGAGTGAGTGAGTGAGTGAGTGAGTGAGTGAGTGAGAGCAGGCGTGCGTGAGTGAGTGCGTGAATTCTTGAGTGTGTGCGTGCGTGCGTGAGTTCGTTAGTATGTGAGAGCGTGAGTATGGAGTGCGTGCGTGCGTGCGTGCGTGCGTACGTGTGTACGTGCGTGAGTGCGTGATAACACTAAAATGGAGTGCTTCTTAATTTTAGAGGACTATTTTTGTAAATTTATCATTGAATATTGTTTCGTCGGCTTGACCATTAAATGGGTAATGGGAGAGGAAATTAAAGTTTTTACTCAGCCAGTGTCTATCTGCAGGCCGAGAGAAGAGTATTTTTTGAAGATTTATCACTAGAATGACTGGCTCGGTTACCGAGCCAGTCATTCTAGTGGCAAATATTCAAAAATACTCTTCTTTATGCCTTTCAAATACCCATGTCTGAAGACCACTGCAAAGTTGTTTTGTTGGTCAGTTTAGCCGTTAAAGGATTAAGATGACACAAGGGTGGTCAATGTTAAGCATGTTGCATTGGCCAGCTTGTGCAGATTCTCCTATAGAGTGGCCATTGGTTGTACTAGAGGCTCTATTGCTGTGCTTACTGTCTGTAGTGTCTTTGCATATCTTTATGCGGTGATATGTTTTATGAAACGGATATGAGACTCTAAGTCGGCCTGTTCCAGTTTATTTTTGGGTGATTTTTTTTGGTGGCTAAAATGTTGTTTATATCCTGATTGTTGTTGCCACAGCCCTCTTGCTCAAGATCAAGTCGTCATCGGAATCGGTATCAACATTTTCCTACCCGAATATCTTGCTTGCTGTTGTTTGATGGTACTTTCCTGGTTTGGCTTCTCCAGTTTATGTCAGAGTGGAGACAGGCCCTCCTCCAGTGACCCATGTGGCCACATGTATAACACTGTGTCCACTGTATTGGGCAGCCGCCCCTCCCATTAGGATGTAAAGACAGTAGGAAGTAAACACACCAATGACGTATGTTGGATTTCTGGATTGGTCTTTATAAAAGTGTATTTGTTTTGATAGTTATATTTGTTTTCGCGTCATGTGCCTGTTTATCCGTGTGTGGTGATTGTATTCATTTTGTTTGTGTTGTGTTGCATACTGTTTTGTAGGACAGTGGTTTCGACATTGATATCATTGTCTCTATAATCGATGTTAATTAGTTTTGTCAACAATGAACGGTCATGAATCCCAAATATAAAATGGTCTCGAAGCACTTGTGGAGTAGCTATTGCAATTTTCGCACTTAGCAGCTTTCTCCCGACATACTGTTTCCTAATGGATCACCACAGTTTATCCATCCATTATATGACGTCATAAATGCGTAACAGCTTACCTGTATAGTTTTCTGGAAATTGATAGTCAACACGGGAAAATCGTGGTCGGAGCTTAACTAGGGATGGGCAGGGCATAACTAAAACTGGAAAGGTCCATTACTCTATTATTTCTAAATATATCGTAGACTAATTCCACTGGAAATAGCTCATCTGATTTGGCTAATTCGGATCCTGTAGTTTCTTGAAAGGCTATAGTGTCTGGATTGTATGTTGATAGATATGACTGTATTTCAGGGATTTCCCCAAAATGAGTGAGGTGTGGGTAGAGCTCAGCTAGAGATAGGCGGGGCATAGATAAAAATGGAAATGTCCATTGCTTTGTCTGATTTCTTTACCAGTTTCTTGCATACTCGTGGTATGTACGTTTTTCTCATTAGAGCTTTACGTCGATTTTTATGGTTGTCAACTTTTTAAATTAAGAAATGAATGTTAGTATGTCTTTGGCCAAACGATTTTACACTTATGTTAGTCATATCCAGCTCATTGACGCCATGCAAGCCAATCCTGTACCCCCAATGCTAACTAATTATTATTTATTATGTTATGAAGATCTGCCGGTACATGGCCCAGCATATTTTGAATAAGGAGAGTCGATTGGATGTATTGGAATGGTGTGTACATAGGTCTTGGTAGGATTAGTCCAAAGTGTATGCGATGGCTAATCTTGTCTTTATATTCTCTGTATAATTTAGATTTGAGTTGCTTTAAGTTAGGTGATAGCAATATGTGTTTTGCTATTATCAGCCAGTGTGAAAATGTGTTCCTAATATTTTTATAGTACAGATTTGTTCAGATTTTGAATCTGTGTCCATGAGTTACCCTGGGTGTAGTGGTGTAGTGAGCTATATGATCAATGTTGTACATACCATGGAGTACTTTATTACCCCGACCCCCCCCCCCCCCCACCCCCTATCGGTCTATGCTTCAATTCACCTTTCCAGAGTATCCATCTATCATCTGACCTCGTATGACGTCATAATCAACTCAGTGCGTGTATGATGATATCACAATCATTACGTCACAAAGGGTTCCATATAGGCATCATCAAATCTCAAACAGTCCGACACGTTGTATGGATTGTATGTGTTTGTAATTCTTTGCTATTTAATAAACATGCTAATTTGACTGGGCGCTGTTGCTGCCTTAGGCAGCACCAGCACCCAGTCAAATTGGTTTCAAAATATTCGACAGCTTAAATGTGTATTTTTTTGGAAATTGATAGCCAGGGTGTTCAGAGATTGATCGATTCCAACACGAGCGATGTGTGGGTGGAGCTTAGCTAGAGATGGGCGGGGCATAGCTAAAACCGGAAAGGTCCCTTACCAGAATACATTAAGTGTATTGATTTTAACCCATCAGCGTAGTCTATATATGGCTATGATTTAGTTTTATTGTGCTTGTTCATTAAGTGGAGGTTGTCTTAGTAAATGGGGTGATCAAACTGAATTCATGAATCCAGTTTTTCAGTCAAGCATATGGCGTCATAATCTACTATGTGACGTGTAGGCTGCCGTCATGATCAATTTCGTCATGAATGTCTCGATTTAGTCCGTCTTAAATACTTAATAGTAGTTCAGGTTATACGAATTATTTGTCTTTACTATTTAATAAACATGCTGGTGAATATGTAGACACTAAATTGGCATGGCGCCGTTACTGCCATAGGCAGCAACAGCGCCAGTTAAATGAGTTTCAAAATATTCAACACCTTACCTGTATGGTTTTCTGGAAACATATACTCAGAGAGTATAGGAATTGATCCATCCCAACACGGGCGAAGCTTGAGTGGCGTTTAACTAGAGATGGGCGGGGGATAGCTAACCTGGGACTCCTCCATTACAATATCCTAATCGCCTCACAAGAACTTTGTATAGTATGACGACTGTGGTTTGCTCCATTATCTGATAACGCAGATTACTGGGCCGATACTGAGCCGTTGGCCCGGCATTGGTCCAGTTTTATCCCAATAACCTGCGTTATTGGCAAAAAGATTAGTTTGGTGACTGTTAATAAGTTATTAGCCTTAGACATGTTTTTGTTGATGTCAGTATCAATGGGCCTTTCAATTGTATCAATCCATCATATGACGTCATAATCAACTATGTGACGTGTAGAATGAATTCACAATGAATGACGGCATTATGACGGCACGAATGACGTAGATAAGTATGTCCCGAACGTATAAGTGAAGACGGGCTATGCGTGTTGTACGAATTGTATGTCTTTCTTATTTAACAAAAATTATGTTGAATACTTTGAAACTAATTTTACTGGGCGCTTTTGCTGCCATAGGCAGCAACATCGCCCAGTCAAATTAGTTGCAAAATATTCAACAACTTACCCGCATAGTATTCAGGAAATTGATAGTCATGGTATTCGGGGATCGATTAATCTCAACACGGCGAAGTGTGGGTGGAGCTTAGCTAGAGGTGGGTGGGGCATAGCTAAAACTGGAAAGGTCGATTGATAGTTTATTATCTACACAGATCCCAAGTCCGTTTCTTCAATAGATTGTGTCAAAGCCATGTTGTGCCATAAAAGCATATATTATATTAGTTTGTAACTGCTTGATATTGTGATGATTGTGGTTCAATAAAAATATTCTAAAATCTCCACCACGTAATTGTTTTGTCTTATGTAGTTTCCGTCTATGCCGACTGAAGTCTTTACACTGCGTAGAGAATATGGAAAAATGCATGATGATTCAAACTAACTGAATCAGTTTGGTATTAACTTCCAAAATGGCGTAACGATAGTGGAGGCATCTCGATTGAGGTACGCTAAAGCTTTGTTCTCTACCGCCGCCTCTCGTAATCTCCTTTCCCAGCAGTCATGGAGTTGATGCGTCACTATAACGTTCCACACACTCTTCGTCGACATGGCGCTTACAAGACTGTAAGCGGTTTGGACGCCGTATTTCAGGACTAGTTTTTTGCTCTTACTTCCCAACTATAGCACATAAATGCTTGCTCTGTCCATTGGAGCATCAATATCAAAATCAAGATTTTGTTGTGTTTCTCGCCTTCAACTAGTAGTCTTTCGAGTAGGCCACAGACGCCAGCATTTACACAGATGCCCACGCTAACTGGCATATCTTGTACGCCTTTATGATTGTCCGTGTATGATGCTTCCAGTTTCTTTATCTCAGTCGGCTTAAGAATCAACCTGATAACGCAGGTTACTGGTCTGTAACTAGGCCAATATTAAACCATATTGCCCTGGTATTGATCCAGCATCAGCTTAGTAACATGCATTATCAGGGAAATCGCTAAGCCGCGCAGGAGGACTTGTGTGGCGTATAACTCCTGAATAGGCTTTGAAGTCACGGTGTTTAATTCATATTATTGCAATTTTATCAATATATAGATGGTCAAGGAAGGCATATACATCCCACCCACGTGACCTGCAAGAAGTGAATCAAACGATGTAGTGTAGTGTTGCAACCACGCCCTCTGACTATTTTCCATGGCTTTTCCAAATCTATAGGCCATATTCCGTAAATCTGTTTCTAACGAACACGTGTTGCACTAATAAATGTGATCAAAAAACTGGTCAAATATATAATACGGTGTTCATATGAACTGTATGTTGGTGTTACGCGCTGGTGGTCAAATATACAATAAACGGCCGTTCATATGAACTGTATGTTGGGGCTACGAGCTGGTGCTCAAATATACAATAAACGGCCGTTCATATGAACTGTATGTTGGGGCTACGAGCTGGTGGTCAAATATACAATATACGGTGTTCATATGAACTGTATGTTGGGGCTACGAGCTGGTGGTCAAATATACAATATACGGTGTTCATATGAACTATATGTTGGGCCTATGCGCTTGTGGTCAAATATACAATATGGTGTTCATATGAACCGTATGTGGGGCTACGCGCTGGTGGTCAAATATACAATATACGGTGTTCATATGAACTGTATGTTGGGGTTACGCGCTGGTGGTCAAATATACAATATACGGTGTTCATATGAACTGTACATGTATGTTGGAGCTATGCGCTGGTGGTCAAATGTACAATATACGGTGTTCATATGAACTATATGTTGGGGCTACGAGGTGGTGGCCCAGTATACAATACGACGCTCATATGAACTGTATGTTGGGGCTACGAGCTGGTGGTTCATTAAGAGAGGTGGTTCTACAAACACCTGTATTAAGAAACGTCATCTTATAAGCCACAAACGCAAGTGTTCGTCATAGAGTTGTCTAACTATTGGTATTAATGGGCCACCATATGTCACTCACGGACCTGAAATTGCATCATAGCTGCTGGATCATACACTTATTACATCTCCCGTAAAGGGAAGATGGCATTGCGTGTGCGCGTGCGCGTGTACAGGACCAGATTTGGCTCTAATTTTAACACAACAAAGGAACTTGCCGCGTAAGAGGATTTCCATACGTTGGCATTGAGCCAGATAAATGAACTCGGATCCGGGTCGGATCAAATTCTGGATCTATGGATATCTCGAAAACTTGGCTCAAATTTTAACACAAGAAATTGTGTGAGCGTACAGTATGATCCCATAATGTTGGCACGGCACGAAGATTTCACGATCCTGCGGTCCGGGGCAACCACTTTTTACTGAAGGGCAACCAAATTTTAACGCATAGGTACCCCTGGAGGACAACCTAGACAATTTGTTATTTTCAGGGCCTGTATACGTACTCATGGCGAGTATTTATTTTGTTTAGTCTTAACCCTTTTACACGTTAATTTCTTCAAAGAAAATTTAAATTTTTTCAGAAGACATCCATTTGAAGACCAAGAGAAGACTATTTTAGAAAATTTACCACTGGAATGACAGGCTCGCTTAACGAGCCAGTCATTCTGGTGGTAAATTTTCAAAAATAGGTGTCCCTTGGTCTGCTAATTGACATTTCTCAAGCCTACTACAGAAGCCGTTTTTGGCAGATATGAGGGATAAAGGTTTATTATAGAGACTGGAGTTGGTATTTACAAGGATTCTGTAGGCTGTATAGCTTACAACAATACATAGTTTCAACAAAATTTACAGATATGGGGCAACCTGGAAATACAGTCGGCCAGCCTAATTTAAATGGCATACTTGCCCCAACAAATTATTTTTCTAATTTGCGAGCCCTGGTTGGTCGTGACCTAAAAAGGTCCAGGCAACCCGAAAATTGTTTTCAATGTGACAATATCTCGGTGGGAAAGTGTATGCAATCGGTGATTGCTCGTGTTAGCTCCTTGGTCCACACAGACCAGAAAATAAATAATTCTTTATTATTCTTGGAATTTAACCACTCTTTTGTCAACCCCTTTAACCAGCAAACTGACCAAAAACAACTTTGCAGTGGTCTTCAAACATGGCTATTTGAAAGGCATAGGGAAGAGTATTTTAGAATATTTACCACTAGAATGACTGGCTCGGTAACCGAGTCAGTCATTCTAGTGGTAAATTTTTTTTAAATGCTCTGTTCTCGGCCTGCAGATAGACACTTTAATTTCCTCAATCTTTACCACTTTAATGATCAAACCGCCGAAAAAAGATTCAATTGTCAATTTACAAAAATAGTCTAAAATTAAAATATCTTGAAAAATATCGACCATCAACATGGTTAATTGATATATCAAGTAGTATTTTGAGCGCTTTGAGGCGCGGTTGACACAAGAGGGGTTAATGTTGATTATTTTGGAACTAATTTGACTGAAAGTTGTTGCTGCCTATTTAAAATATTTAACAGCGTTCCTATAGGCATATACGTCTTTTGAAATTGAGACACGGGAATTTTATGGATCAACGAGTTAAATTGAGAAGCAAAATACTTAACTTGTCTAGCTGGCGGAATGCAGGTTGTCATCACGATCGATGAATCTAATACACCTTTCCCAGATTGACGTATGTTGAGGAAATACCTTCCCATAATGCATTGCTCATAACACTTCTGGCTGGAATCTCGCCGGGTGCAGCGAGAACGGTGTTATTTTATTATAAGGCGTGGATACAACGCACTTTAAGCTGCTTATATGAAGAAGTAAGATCGTAATATTATTGAAGTCATACATCAATAGAAAGTTCTTCCAATTTTCGAAACATTCATGTATTAGTTTTTATATTAATTATAATTTTACAATATCCTCTTTTGGCCAATTGATTTACTAAATCTAGGGGCAATGGTGTATTTTATATATGCGAATAACTAAGTGCAAATTTTACAAAAATAAATAATAATACATACATGTCCAGAGAATTGGATGAGCTTTCTAATGGTGTACGACTTCAATAATATTGCGAATGTAGTTTATCACATCGGAACTCTTTAAAATGCGGTGTCGTTTATCGCAATAATATCTCCATACTGGTCAGCTCCTCATTGTCTAATTTACCTGCCAGAAAACGGGCTACGGGCGTTGCTTTAGGGGAATCCCCCGTAATTACGTCAATGTTGGAAAGATGTATTAAAAATGAGCCCCAATCCCAGATCAGATCTCGCGACGTTTTGTCCTAAGTTCAGCCCAGGTGCCACCTCATTCGTATCTAGCGAGATCTCCTTCGATTCGAGATCGAGAAAAGTATCTCGTATGTATTGAGTAGCCATTGGCGTAGTGATTTCCACCAGAATATGGTGGTAGAGAGAATTGAAATTTAAAAGGACACGCGCGCTACTCTCCTCATACCAGACACCATTAATTCACGTAAATCGAGATGATATAAAGCCTATAGTAGTCTGTATGGCAAGCAGTTAACAGAAAAACAGTCCCTCTGAATTCGTCGTAAAATTCAAATCTGTGGCGCACAAAATGAGGTCAAGAATTTGCTGGCGTTGCGTGGATTGATATCACACGAACCACTGGGTGGATCAAGTCCATTTTAATGTCTGTATTAAGCTAGTGATACAGAGGTTAGGATGATACCCAAATCAACACGATCCAAAGTGTTCCTTTTACAGTCCGCTACGGAGATGGACTGGGTCCCGATATGTCTGGTCGGTTAAGTGGAGTCTGTGTAACAGTCTAGTCGTTGTGATGACGTAATAAGATGACCGGTCAATGCATTAGAGGTGTATTCTCGTAGAAGCCACGCCTCTATTTTTAGATCGGTGCCATCTATGTGATAATGAATCGATCTAAACTGTCACTCAAGTATATATCAAAATGCATAATGAATGACTCATCTAACTCCGTCATGAGCATTGATAAGTACGTCAAGTGTGCGAACTGTATGTCTTTGATGGATTTAATAAACACTGAACATTCTGTTGAACATTTGGAAACTAATTTGATTGGGCTAAGCGGCGTGTAGGATGATGTCATAATCATTGCGTCATAAATGATTCCATACCTTTAACTATATAGTCTTTAACTTTTCATAGTCCGACACGTTGTACAAAGTGTATGTCTCTACTAATTTAATAAACATGCTGTTAAATATTTGAAACTAATTTGACTAGGCGTTGTGGCTGCCATAGGCAGCAACACTACCCAGTAAAATTAGCTTCAAAATATCCAACAGCTTACCTGATAATTACCGTGAGAATGGCAATGGAACCTTCCGGTTTATCCATCCATCATTTGACGTCATAATCAACTACATGATGTGTAGAATGACGTCATAATCAATTGTAGCATGAATCACTCGATTTAGTCCATCCTAAACGCTTAATAGTCCCGACACCTTGCACGAATTGTATGTCTTTACTATTTTATAAACATTATGTTGAATATTTTAAAACTAATTTGCCTCGACGCTGTTGCTAGCTTAACTAGGGATGAGCGGGGTATAGCTAAATTGGAAAACTCCATTGAATACAAATGAATCCCAAGACGCTAAAAGATAGGCTAGAAATGGGCGGGGCGTACAGAGAAATGGATCGGTCCCTCTGTTAAATAAACATCGAGTGTACACTTAGGCGGCTTCACCTACTAACCGATCTCAGTAGGCCTACTTGGTCCAAATCCACAAAGCTTCTTAACTTAAGACGACCATAATTCTAGGTGTTGCGCTTTAGTAAGCGCCTTATTTATGTTAAGATTGATGAAAATGTGTAAATATCTTGTCAACTAAATCACAGCCACTAAATCGGCGATTAGCATCCCACCTAAAACAGCGCTCAGCTTGTTGCTAGAAACCAATTAATGTTCTGCAACTTCTGTGTCGCATTTCGCTGGCTTGGCAATCATTAAGGCAAGGTAAGCTTATGCAATGGATGGAAAAGGAAAAACTTTCCTTGCGTGAATATTTACGGCAGAATACCGAAAAAAAAATGTTAAACTTATTTACTTTTAGAGGCTTAAACTGTGTGCCTAGATGTAATGAAATGAAATAAATCTTAGAATATGATGATTTTATTCAGTAAAAGTTAATATAATTCTTTTAGTTGTGAATTTGAGTTAGGGACTCTTATAGTTCGTTTCCGTACACCTATGTACGTAATTTAAGTGTGAATATGCACCTTTAAGGAAAAGGATGTAATCTGCGGTGAGAGACCGTACATCTTCGGGCCATTCCTATATTGATCATGGCGGAAATGAAATGCCAATATTCATGCATCTTTAGCGGCCTAATTTTAAGGGATGCACAATATTTATGACCATCAGTTAGAAAATATCGTGTTATTATCCCATACAGTTTTTTTATTGCGAGCACTTCCGTCTATCTGCCTGTCTGTCACGTTCACATCTCTTCCAAAACCAGTAGCCAGCTGCTCTAACGCATCGTCCTATTGCACGGTCTCGCCCTCCCGTATCGATTAGGCCTACCGTGCTTGCAGGCTATGATATCTGTGCTAAGTTAACTAAACGTCCTAAATATAAATGAACTGTGGGGGGCACAGCCAATGAAATCGCTCGATAAGAAATAAATGCTGACCTGATTGGCTACCCTACACCCGCCAGCGTAATGTTACTTCACATAGCGAGAGATCAAAGGTCTGTATGTACGGCCACAAACAGCGGAACGATGTGAGTGGGCGTATGTTAGTACGGTGCTCAAACCAGAGCGAGCATAGGACTATGTATTCTCCGCATATATGGTGGCCTATTTAGTAAGTGGTATAATCAAAGATGCCATATATACAATCTTTGGTATACGGGCTAAGTTGTACGCTTGCGCGGAGATTTCCATGATTCCTGGTGGTTTCGTCCCATTGCATATTCGTCATATATAGCACAGGTTTTCGGGGAATGGTTATTTATTATTCTGGCGCATATCAATTGATACAAGTAGCCAGAAAAATTTGTAAAACAGGTTTACATTCATTATCCAAGTTTTTTTACTCATAACACTGATATTTGTCAGTCAAATATCAACAGGTTTAGCTGTTCAGTTCAGTTACGTAGATCCCTCCTTTGTATAGGAGCGCCTTCATCAGGAGTAACATAGGAGGCATCACGTACACGAATCAGGTCAATCTAATTAAGTTTAGCTATTCTTGTGTGGTTCAGGACATAGTAGTATTGTCTGATCAGAGCTTCCAATCTGGCCATGCAGAGGCAAGGCTCCTTCCTCAGGTATGTAGGTGGGTTCACGAGGAATGTGGTTAGAGTTTCACTGTGTGACCAGACGTGGATGGAATTTATGGTACACACGTCACAGAGACATCAATGGATTAACAGCATGTATTTCCTTTGGACATCCTTAAAAGCATGGCAAGCAGTTTTGAAGTGTGAGCTGTTTTCTGGTCCCTCGTGGCATAGAAGACAGGTAGGATCAACCTCGTGCTTATTGAACTTTGCCCTGTTTGATTGCAGGATGTAACAGCCGGTTAGGATTCATACCAGGATGGAGAGTCTACAGATATCACGTGGGCATGTGGTTAATGTAGCAATTGCTGGATGTGGTATATGGCAGTTAGCTGGATAAGAGTGGAGAAACTGCAGTGACGAGTATAGTTGTATTTGCTGATTTAGTTGCATGGACCATATTCTGTTAACATTACTTTTAGCTGTGCGCTTCCATGGCCCTCTGTTAGGTGGATTTTCAATAAAGTCATGTATGGAGAGTAAATCATATTTCGCGAGAATTTTTTTTATCTCGGCAAACCAGCTGTTTTGGAAGACTCCTTTAACAATCGTCTGTCGCAGGGCAATAGGGAAGAGTATACTTCGCGAATCTTCAATGATATTCCTGAAAAGTGTGAGCTTCTGCAGGTCAATGCGAGCCTCGATAGGCAGTATTTCGACAAGAAGATATGGAGATGGGTATGCAACACGTTCTGGCAAGCCAAGGATCTGTATGAGAGTTCTGTGAAAGAATTGCTCCAGTAGGGTCAGTTCTGCCTTGTTTAGAAGTAGAATGCCCATGCCATGTAGAAGGATCGGAAGTACATAAATCTCAAGTAGATGTTGTAAGTGGCGTTATGCCATTGATGCCATGTAGACCGTCTCCCATGAGTGAGTAAGCAGCACTTCTGCCTTTCTTAATGTTCTCTTCTACTGTTGCCTTTGCGCTACTGAGGTGGTCTGTTCTGTGTATGCCTAGATCCAGAGCTTGTCACGGAGCTGATAATTCTTCGCCATTCAATGACATTACTGGTTTCTGAGTTTTGCAGTCTGACAGGAAGGCACATTTGGAAGACTGCAGCTCTTAAAACTCGTAGGTACCGTAATGGTATGCAATATTCAGCAGTGTCTGCATTTGGAGTTCGTTGTTTGAGATTAGACTAACATCGTCTGCACAGGTAGGTGAGGAGCACATTCTGATATTGTTGTCTGTGGCATCCAGGACATTAAGCAGATCGTTGATGTATAGCTTATACAAGTCGGTGGAGAGAATCCTGCCTTGTCTAACCCCCTGAAGAAATGGCAATGAGCTAGAATATTCACTGGACCATTTGACTCTTGTGGTAGCGTTCCTATGAAGGTCTGTAATAAGAGTCCACAAAGCACCATCGGTTTTGATACTAATTAATAAATTAAATTAATTTGACTGAGTTGCTTCTCTGTAACAGGAACTGCCTAAAAAAACAAATACATAATTAGTAGAAACTTTAATAATCAGATACATGTCCCCTAACACTCATGTATATACTATTTCACGCAAGCCCACAACATTAATAATTCATAGCGTGCTTAATTGTAATAAACAAACAATCACGGATAATACATCCATCAAATATAACATGTTATGCATAATGCATAATTCAGACCCTAGCGGCCTTTAAAGCCAAATATACACTGGCTGCCTTTTTTGACACCGTGGCAGCCTTTTTTACCGGTGCTCTTTATTACCGAGATCGTTTAGAGTAAGCTCTCCAAGCCAGTGTTATAGAAGGTGCCAGTTACCTGTTCACTTCTCTTCTTGTGACCAAAACATTTGCAGAACATGAGTGCAATAATCAAGACGTGGTAATGGTTCTGATGGATGTGGGAAAAGCACTTGAAGTCGAGTGGCATAACTCCCTGACGGTGAAACCGTACAAACTTGGATTCCATGGACAAATGGTACAAATGGCTTTCTGCCCTACTTGGTGTGCTACCAGTAACAGCCGAGATGCACAGGTGAACCCTAGTTTTCTTCCACAATGTCATGAGCGATCAAACCAGAAGGGAATTTGAATGTGCACTTAATCAACTCTCACTAAAAACTGTGGATGAAAGATGTTGGTTCTCCTGGATATCACGCATCTTGTAGAAATATAACCTACCATTAGGGAATGAACTTCTAGCAGCACCTCCTAGCAGAGGATTTGGGGAAAATGTGTTATCTGTGTCATCACACTATTCTGGTCTGAAAGCCTACAATGTCAAGTGAAAGAGCTTAGTTCTCCGCATTATCTGTCTGGGGGCCAATTTGACCTGTCAGCAATATCCCCAGTCTGGCCAACTGTTCCGATGTCTACTCATTACACGAAGACAGCCACATATAAGGCTAGGATTTTATCTGGCACTCTACATCTACAGACATCTTACGGCAATCCCAATCAGTATTCGTGTGATCCAATGTGCCTGCTGTGTATGGATGAGGCTGAAATCAGAACACATTTCCTGCTTGAGTGCCGGTTACTTGATGAGGCTCATGTCCCACAATACAGAAGGTTCTGCCAGATCCTCTCTGATCTTGGCGTCACTGATCCTACTCCAGATCTTATGGTTTACGCTTTGCTGGACCCACTTTTCCTGATCCATCCATCTAATACACTTGCTAATGAAATTGAGCAAATAGCTAGAGACTGGAGATACTTCACATATTGTTTGAGACTGCGACTGCTTTAGACTCATGGTTCCCTGTCTATCTAGATAGACGACAACACTTAGTCGCCTGTTTAAACATGCACCTTGAAGAGCGAGATCTACATTATCAAAAAGAAGAAGGTGGCTTCCTTAAAGAGAGGGGTGTTTGTTTTCAAAAGGTGCCATAATCTATGAGATGACACTGAATAGTTGTCAATGTCCAGACGATCTCTTGATTTGTTTCCATAGGGGCGTTAAGTTACATTAGTAATGGTCTTCTGATGAGTAGTGCACTATGGATCACATTCTCTACAAAACTCTCAGAAAGAACCTTACAGACAGAAATTTGTTGTTTAAGAGCAAGAACTCCCCCACCCACCCACCCCCACCCCGAGCAAGATCGAATTTCACCCTGAGATGGGTGAAAATCGGAGAAGGAACTAGTTTGGACTTGGCCAAGTTGATCATCCAACCCATATCTTGGGCAAGGTGAAAACCCCATGATAGATTCTCTTCTAACATCTGACTGGAAGAGGACTTATTAGAAGACAGTTTTCTATGTAGACATTAAGATGAATAGACCGATGATGAAGCATTAATGACACAGCTGTTGCTAAACTTGTGAACACAAAATGAATTATGGAAAAATCGAAGGCGATGGCTCGAAACTGGCAAACTCTAACAAGGTATGCAAACTGTAGGAAATTCTACAATTAGACTTAGATCGGAACATGGAAATATGCGTTTTGAGGTCAATGGCCACTGTCCACATGCCAGAGTCATAACCTGCTATCTCTGAAGAAATGGCTTTTTTGGGAGTCTGAAATAATAGAATCAACTTTTTCAGATTGATGATGGAGTGCCAGCAAATCCCCCACCCGACTCCCCCTGCCCCCGAACCACACCAACCCCATTTTCTTGGAATAATAGCCTGGGTCTAACTCCCATTGTCAGACCTCCTCTACCACTTCTTTCGCGATGATCACCCTTAATTCCCTCTCTAGAGCAAAGAGTTGATCATGGCCTGATGGAACCAGTGTCCATTTTGGAGTGACAGACAATGTAGAAAGATCCTAATTCCCAACTGGAGAATAGCACAAATGGACAATGTCCACTAACCACAAATCTCGGATTAGAGAAGTCCAAGTCTCAAAATAGACAGGACATCCTCCTACAGGCATGCTTGGCAGGAGACAGGACACAGCGTGATCAGGAGGGGCACTCCATAGAAAGGATGAAAGACATGAAAATGAGGATTGTAGACAGCTGGCATTACCCGGGATTTGACCAGACCATCAAACTTTATACTGATACCTGCCTCACGAATAGCAAGAGCTCCCAATAAAATGTGTCTCAAAGTATTGAAGATATTTCTTAGATCTTCAAGAATTTGTCGTTTCAGGTCTGTAAGAGTTAAAGGGTTAAATAAGCAAATCTGGCATGATGCAAGCCTATGCAAGATCGTCGAAAACTTTGATACATTTAGGATTAACACCAAGGTAAGGAACTGTAATTATAGACAGTTGGACACACAGGAAACCATGGTAACATCAACATTTACTTGGGGTAAAGGTTACCATTATCTATAAGCACTCATTTCATTTGAACCGCTATAGAAAGATCACATGTATGTGCGACCCATATTTAAACTGTACAGATGCAATACAACTGTTAGAGAAATTCATATATAAAAGAAGTATTCTCTCGGAGTAACACTTTCCAATATGTAATCTTTACTTACTACAATGCACTACCAAACACAAGAATAAGGTTTTAATAGTTTTACCAGTTTGCTGAAGAAAGCTACGATGATTTTCCCAGCCTGCAGAGGTACAATGCCTCTTTAAAACAATAAATATGCTTTAACTGCTTAGCCACCAACAACTTTCAGTCAAAATGTTTCAAAAGATTTAGCCGGTTCAGATATAACCTCTGGAATATGTCATCTACAAAAACTCAGCCATCAGACAGTTAAAACGGGATTAACATGGGATACATGTCTTTTCTTTGACAACGTAGATTATTGGGGCGGTACAGAGCTTATAGCGGGTTGCATTGGCCCATCAACCCACATTATCAGGCTAACTTCTCGTCTAAATTATACAATGCTCAAACACAGATGTTACTATGACAGGCCCGTCCTGAATGTGATAGGTTCGTGACATCTTGGTCAAATCATGTTTTTAGTAACTACACAAAGCTTGTGTGTATTGGCAAGAAAGCTTTATTGTAAATATATGAGTAGAAAAATATATATTGCATAACAATAGGATGACAGTGGAATGATGCATTAATATAACAGGCAAAACAACAGACAGTATATATATATATATATATATATATATATATATTATTTTTTTCTTCTCAAATAATATAAGAAAATGATCACAGGTCTTAATGGTCAAGTTGACGGTCCTGAAAACTGTCCATTTGCAGAGCAAGAGAAGACTATTTATGAAAATGTACCAACATAATTGATTCCTGAAAAATCTGTGAAAAAAATAGTTTTATCTTGACCCCCCCTTCACGGACATTCACGAAACAAGCGTTTAGATTTTCTTGACCAAACCAACAATGACCTATTTCCAATTCCACATGGCAGATAGAACACTATCATGGAAGAATTTCACTTCTGTCAAAATATTGTGCAATTATTTTCAAAATATTCAGCAACATGTGTGTCTTGAAATCCTGATACATACATGACCTTGATGGACCTTTCCAGTTTTAGCTATGTCCTGCCCATCCCTAGTTAAGCTCCACCCACGCTTTACCTGTGTTGGGATCGATCGATCCCTTAACACCCTGACTATCAATTTCCAGAACACTATACAGGTAAGCTGTTGAATATTTTGAAACTAATTTGACTGGGAAGCACCCAGTCAAATTAGTTTCAAAATATTCAACAGAATGTTTATTAAATAGTAACGGCGTACAATTCGTACAACAATGCTTATTCTGTCTTCAATTATGTGTTTGTGACAGTTATCTACGTCATTCATGACATCATTGACTATGACATCATCCCACACCATCATGTAGTTGATTATGACATCATATGATGGATTGATAAACTGGAAAGGTCCATTAAAGAGGGAAGGGTGTGGGGAAGGGGGGGAGGCAATGGTGGCCCATATAAATGTAGAGAATTTAAATACTTATAAAACAACATTCATTTACTTGAATTTTAAAAGGTTATAAGACTTATTAGTGGTCACTATTGCTGCGGTTCCCAAATCATATAGTGGTTGGCGAGCAAACTGTTTAACCATTTCATGACAACTCGGACAAAACCCGCCACTGTAGCGATCTTGAGAAATGTCCATTTTCAGGCCAAGAGAATACTATTTTTGAAAATTTACTACTGGAATGACTGGCTCAGTTACCGAGTCTGGCATTCCAGTAGTACATTTTTTTTAAATCGCCTTCTCTTGGCCTGCAAATGGACATTCCTCGACTATAGAAGTGTCCATTTTTGGCCGGCTTGACCATTAAAGTGTTCATACAATAAAGCTCACCTGTCTTATGGGACCACCTGGCTTATGGGACCAGCATCATGTGCTCTTCAAAGTCATGTGATCATCACATGCAGGATAGAGGGATCTGATCTGTCACACAAGTATCTGATGTCATGATCAAATATGCCACTAGGTAGCTGTCGTCACAATCATGATTTGTTAAAACTACATCATGAAGCTCAAAAAGGCAAAAAATATGTCAAGTGTACGAGCTGCATGTCTTTGATGGATTTACAATTTAATAAACATTCTGTTGAATATTTTGAAACTAATTTGATTGGGAGCTGTTGCTGCCATAGGAAGCAACAGTCCCCAGGCAAACTAGTTTCAAAATATCCATCAGCTTACCTACATAGTTACGTTGAAATTGACATTATCAGATTTCAAAGTATATCAATCGATTCCAGCATGAGTCAAAATTGGGTGGAACTTAGCCAGAAATGGGTGTGGCATAGCTAAAAATGGGCGTGGCATAGTTAAAAATGGGTGGGCATAGTTAAAAATGGGTGGGCATAGTTAGAAATCGATCCCTCTATTAATTTCTCTAGATTAGGATAAATAAACCATATTTGAAGCACAAAAAAATCCAACCGATAAATTTCATCAGCATAGGTCAGCAAGTATGTTATTTAAATATACAATAACAATTCCAATATACAGATATAAAGATATACATGTGTGGCATAATTATTAAATACAGACACGTTTCAAAACCAATAAATCAGTGACCATTATATATCTACCTGATTATATACCCGATATAAAACAGTGTAACGGTACATAAAGTTTATGGACGGAACATGCGAATTCCTAGGTGGTGGAATTTCAAATTTGTATGTGTGTATGTATATTTCTTTTACAGTTCAATGTCTTGTCAGTGATAGCTGTCATGTTTTGGCATGAAAAGAAGCAATTTGGGCCGATTATTTTGTCATCAATCTGGCTACTGAATGAATCTACTGTGGTTTTGACAAGAAGAAAAAGGTTGACGTCAACGGATGTGCTACAGACGTATGATCATCCCTACATAGACTGACTTGTTACAGATATACCAAGAGCAATCAGAAATTGCATACCTTCACCGTCCAGTTTTTGTCACATTGTAAAAGCTTTTTCAGATTTTCCGGATTTTTTCCAGATCATGCCAAAAGTTTTGGAATCCTAGTATATGATCACACCAGTTAACGTGTTAAAATTTGAGCCAAATTGGACCAGTAGTTCCCGAGATAACGACAGATCCAAAATTTCATCCAATCCGGATATGGGTTACTTTTATCTGATTGAATGTATACCGGTCTAAGTGATAGTATACCAGTCTGAGTGAATGCATACCAGTCTAAGTGATAGTATACCAGTCTGAGTGATAGTATACCAGTCTGAGTGATAGTATACCAGTCTGAGTGATAGTAAACCAGTCTGAGTGAATGCATACCAGTCTAAGTGACAGTAAACCAGTCTGAGTGAATGCATACCAGTCTGAGTGATAGTATACCAGTCTGAGTGATAGTATACCAGTCTGAGTGATAGTAAACCAGTCTGAGTGAATGCATACCAGTCTAAGTGACAGTAAACCAGTCTGAGTGAATGCATACCAGTCTAAGTGACAGTAAACCAGTCTGAGTGAATGCATACCAGTCTAAGTGATAGTATACCAGTCTGAGTGAATGCATACCAGTCTGAGTGATAGTATACCAGTCTGAGTGAATGCATACCAGTCTAAGTGATAGTATACCAGTCTGAGTGAATGCATACCAGTCTAAGTGATAGTATACCAGTCTGAGTGAATGCATACCAGTCTAAGTGATAGTATACCAGTCTGAGTGAATGCATACCAGTCTAAGTGATAGTATACCAGTCTGAGTGAATGCATACCAGTCTAAGTGATAGTATACCAGTCTGAGTGAATGCATACCAGTCTAAGTGATAGTATACCAGTCTGAGTGAATGCATACCAGTCTAAGTGATAGTATACCAGTCTGAGTGAATGCATACCAGTCTAAGTGATAGTATACCAGTCTGAGTGAATGCATACCAGTCTACGGCCATGTTCTCACTGGAGACTTAACCGGTGTAGTGCAACACTGAGGTATGCCATTATTACAGATTAACTCTCCAGTGAGAACACGGCCTAAGTCACTGTATACCAGTTTGAGTAAATGTATACCAGTCTAAGTGACAGTACAAGAGTCTGATTGAATGTATACCAGTTTAAGTGACTGTATACCAGTCTGATTGAATGTATACCAGTCTAAGTGACAGTAAACCAGTCTGAATGAATGTATACCAGTGCAAGTGTTCTACCGAGTTTTTGATTCACTGTCTTATATAAATCTGTTAATACTATCATGTATCAGGCAAGAATGAATAATATATTACAAGAAAATAAACATGTAAATAGAAATATATGCTAAAAAAAGCAAAAATATTATCACAAAGAAAAATATTTTATAGTGAAGAGGTTAAATAAATGTGTATTTATAAATATGGACGGAATAATATAGATGTGTTATATCATCACAGAATGCTTTGGATTGATCAGAGATTTCTCTCCATCTAAACAATAGCTAAGTTATTAACCCTCCTGCTGCTGCTGAATCTTCAACATCGAAATAACATAAGAACTTAGCCTCATAATGCAGCTTACTGGGCTGATAACAGGCCAATACTGAAGCTATCAGCCCAGTAAGCTGCGTTATCCGGGACGATAGCTGTCTTGAAAAAATAGTGCTGCCACACACATTTTCTGTTTAACCCAAACCGGACAAAAACCACTTTTGCAGTGATTTTAAGAAATGTTCATTCGCAGACAGAGAAATGACTATTTTTGACAATTTATGACTGGAATAATTAGCATGATAAGAGAGCCAGTCACTACAGAGATAAATTTTCAAAAATAATTTTCTCTTGGAGATTTTATGAGAAAATTTAAATTTTCTTGATCAAATTTGAGGGTTTGAAGGGCTAACCCAGGCAGCATTAGGTTTCAACAACATAACTGACAAAAATTATATAATCAATTGGTGGCTACAGCTTTTATACATCATTTGGACACACAGGGTAAAATAAGAAGCATTCAACGCCGCAATGGTTCACACAGGTTTTTGAAAATTGAATTCAAGTTCTTTTTTACGCTCAACAAAAATAATTTTCAAGTACATATTTAAAGGTACTGCCTCCTTTACATCACCTTCTAGTCGTCTTTTACACACACATTACAAAATACAAATCCTGTATTTAAAATACTTATTATATCAACTTCTATATTTTCGTTTGGTCTGCCATAGTCGGGGAATTTGGACAATGACAAATTCAAGGAGTTTTCAAGATTTTCAATTGTGGCTAAATTTAAGGGCATTTAACGCGTTAACACTCATATCAGCCAAAAGCGGTTTCTGAAGTGGTCGTGGGAGATGTCCATTTGCAGACCAAGAGAAGAATATTTTTGAAAATTTACCACAGGAATGACTGGCTCAATAACCGAGCCAGTCATTCCAGTGGCAAATTTTCAAAAATAGGCTTCTCTTCGTCAGCAAATTGACATTATCTATGAGAAAATATAAGCTTTCTTGAATAAATTCGAGGGTGAAAGGGTTATGGCCTTGAAAATCCAAAAGATTTTTTCAAGGCTTTTCAAGGTTGTGGGAACCCTGCAGAAGCATATCAGACATCACAACATTTCAAAAAAGAAATACAATTTTCCAGACTATTTTGAAACTAAATTCACAGAAAAGGTGAAAACCGCTTCTAATTAAAATTAGTTTTGAAAAGAATCAACATTTTACACACATGTATTTGTGTTAAATCACACACATACTTTGTAATGCTCACAGTGCTATCAAACATAACAGTTAAATTAACCCTTAGCACTCTGATATCAAAATTTTATCTATTCAAATTAAATTTAAAAGATGAACTTGAATTAATCTTTTCAACAAATTTGGTGGAAGATGGTGCTGTCGTAGACAGCAACGTCGTCCACCAAAATTCTTGAAAAATGTACACCAGTTGCTTTGCTATCGACGCAGTAAAAGATAGATTATTGACATCAGAGTGGTAAGGGCTAACAGAGTTAAACCTGTCTATAAGGACCACATTACAGAGACCCAGTAAACCATCGCTAAATGTGTCTGCAAGCATGTGCCAGGTAAACCCAGGTGATAAACAACAGCGCAGAAATTATCTCTGTATATATTTGGCAGCCAAATGCTCCAAGTAAGATATACTCACAGGTTAATCCTAATACCAAGCAATATGTATCAATCAAATCCTTATAGTGGTATATTTTTCGGCAGGTCTGGTTTAAGCGGGTAATAGATATATTTGATCAATAAAATCAAATTATATGCCTAATAAATGTCCATTTGCAGGCCAAGAGAATATTGTTTTGAAAATTTACCACTTGAATGACTGGCTTGGTTATCGAGCAAGTTATTCAAGTGTTAAATTTACAAAATAAACGAAATCTAGGATTTCTTTTTTCACGAGAGAGTTGATACTTACCTCCCTAATACTTTTGATATTGCTAAATATTGGCTTTCACTCAATAAACACTCAGATTTAAAACAGTTAGGTGCCCCTACTGGGCAGGGAGTCAGAGCGTAGTCCGGCGGATGCCAGCCCCACCTCCGCGCATGCGCAGACTAGCACTTCCTCTGACTAGATTATTGGCTGACACACATGCAACTATTAAGAGCCTGAAGACCGAGCCTCTGTGGGGTGGAGAGGCCGGGTCCGTATCTAGGGAGGTAAGTATCAACTCTCTCGTGAAAAAAGAAATCCTAGATTTCGTTTATTTCACTTCAAGAGTATACTTACCTCCCTAATACTTTTGATATTGCCAGAATTCGAAAGTGAATCTGGCGGGAGGGAGGCGAGGTCAAAAGACCAGCTCATCCCTATACGCTTTTCTGCGTTTAAGGCACTTAAACTTCTGAAACTGTAAGAAAAAACAGTCAGGATTTGACTAACCATCGGATAACACCACCGATGTATGAGAGATGACCGAATGTCATATGCGCTCCCCCCCCCCTCCTTCCTGGGAGGAAGAGTCGACTGACCTCAATGTCCTATACGCTCTCTACGTACAAGTGCCATGTACTACAGGACAGAGACGAAAAAGCTCCATTTTCGTAACTCTCAACAATGAACCACACAAATACACAAACCATCACCATATTAATAACGGGTAATCGTGACAATACAATCAACAACGGACAACACATGAACAAGACTGACCTTGTTGAAAATGGCTGCTGACATCATCTTCCCATCGGTAAAGACTGATGCAGGCCCAAAAAAGTGGGTGTTTCCATAAATTAATTGTGATATATATAAGTAATGAGGAAATCACCTCAAAAAATATAAACCGATTTATTTTTTCAAAACCGACAAGGCGAGAGGATTAGAGGTGTCACGGAGATAATGGTCTGTAAAACTTGACTCACAGTGCCACTGAGCCACCGACATAATATCATCCACAGGGACCCCATTAAATAGGGCCGTGGATGTCACTACGCCGCGGACACTGTGAGCCTTGGCCACGTCAACCTGCTTCCCGGTGGCGGATTTATGGCAAAACTGAATGCATTCCACAATCCACCTGGAAATGGTGTCCTTAGAAGCCCTCCCATGGGGTTCAATATATGACAACCATAACGCTGACTGGTCGGTGCGCCATGCCGCCGTACGTTGTTTGTACCGGCGCAGCGCCCGGACGGGACACCATGCTTTAGAATTAGGATCATATCTAGTTAAAGCAGGCAAAATAATAGGTTGACCTGGATATTTCAACGACTGATTTTTAGCCAAGAAATTAATCCTAGGTAGCAGCTTAAGGCCTTCCCCTGAAACCACAAAACGGTCATCCTCGGCTGATAAGGCATGAATCTCACTCCTACGCCTAGCCGAGGCCGCAGCAATTAAAAACACAGTCTTCAGTGTTAATAGTTTCATAGAAATGGAACTAAGTGGTTCAAAAGGCTTATCACCTAGTACTTGAAGCACTAGCGATAAACTCCAAGACGGAATCACAGGAGGATTCCTTGGTCTTAGATTGCCCATGCCTTTAATTAATACATTCAATGTATTTACTTCATCACTTCCCCTCTTAGCCAAGCAAGGAATAACAGACATTAATGCTGACTTATAACCAGCAATAGAGTTAGGCTTGAGGCTATAGGCATCATAGAGGTGACAGAGGAAATCAGCTACTACTTGAATAGATGAATCCATTGGATCAATACATCTTTTTGAGCACCATTCTGCAAATCTGTTGATTTTATAATTATATGCTCTGGAGGTTGACCCCCTCCTGGCTTTGGCCATAAACATGGCTGCTTGCTCAGAAAAGCCCTCCTTAATTCTAGATTCCTTGACAACATCCACGCAGTCAATCTGAACATTGACGGATTGTTGTGAAGGGCCTTGCCCTGGAAGATAATATCGTCCATCAGAGGCAGAGGAACCGGATTGCAGACCAGAAGGTCCAGCAGATCCGTATACCATGATCGGCTTGGCCAATCCGGGGCGATCAGAAGCACTTGGCATTCCTCTTGTCTGATTTTCTGAAGAATTTTTGGAATCAGGATTGCTGGAGGGAATGCGTATGCATACATTCTCCCCCAGCTGATAGCTAACGCATCTGTTGCGAAAGCGCTTGGATCCGGAATCGGAGAGACGTACGTCGTCATCTTCGCATTCTTCTTCGTTGCGAACAAATCGATGTTGGGTTTCCCCCAATGGTCGAACAGACGATCCGCCACACATTGATTTAGTTGCCATTCCGTGGGTAAAACACTCATCCTTCGGCTCAATGAGTCTGCTAGCAGGTTTAACCTTCCCGGAATATGAACTGCTTTCAAGGTAATCTGGTGATCCAGACACCAACAAAGCAGTTTCCATGTCATCATACAGAGACTGGGCGACTTCGTTCCGCCCTGGCGGTTTATGTAAGTCACAACTGTTGAGTTGTCTGAACGAATAAGAACAATCTTGCCCTGAACTTTCTGTAAGAAATGTTCCAGGCCCAGGACTACTGCTCTTAGCTCCAGTAGATTTATATGTTCCTGTGACTGTTCCAGATTCCAAAGCCCTGATATCGTGGATTCTTCCAGGCAAGCTCCCCAGCCCTCCATCGATGCATCTGTATACACAGTCACCTGAGGGTGGGGAGGGGTTAGCAAAACCCCCGGCAAGAGATTCTCTGTATTCAACCACCATTGCAGGTGGTGAATCAGAGGCGCCAACACTGACACATTCGAGTCCAGCGAACCTGTACTCTGGGTCCATTGTGTCATGAGAAACAACTGGATCGGCCGCCTGCGTAAGGCGGCCTGAGGAATGACTGGTTCCAACGAAACCATCAACCCCAGCATTCTCAAGTAAACCCGTGCCAGGACATGACGACTGTCGCACACTGACTGAATCAACGAGATGAGTATTTGAACTCTCTCCTGAGTAGGATAAACATATCCTGTCTCTAGATCGAAGAACATCCCCAGGTAAACAAACTTCTGGGATGGAGTCAGCTCTGATTTTGGGAAATTGATCATCCAGCCCAAGTCTGTGAGAATTTTCAAAACAATCTCCAGATTGGCGGACAAACTTTCCCGGGTGTGCGCTTTCAACAGCCAGTCGTCTATGTACGTGTGGACTGCTATGCTTCTCCTGCGGAGGTATGCTGTGATTGCAAGAACCACACGGGTGAAAACCCGAGGAGCCGTGGAAATTCCGAAGGGCAACACCCTGAATTCCCACTGTCTGCCCTGGAATGCAAATCTCAGGAAGCGACAGAAACTCCCGTGGATGGGGATGTGGAAATAAGCGTCCTTCAAATCTATCGACGCCGTCCACATCCCCCTCTCCAACCCCGCCAACACCGAGCGCACCGTTTCCATCTTGAAACTGGGCGTCTCGATGAACTTGTTCAATGGCTTGAGGTTGAGAATCGGTCTCCACCCACCGGTGCGTTTTGTTACCAAGAACAGGGTTGAATAGAAGCCCGGACACCTTTGTGCCGGCTGAATAGCTCCTTTTTGTACGAGGGAATTTATCTCCTCCTCGAGACACAACCTTTGATCTGGATCTCTCGGAATGGGAGTCCAGACTGGCACCAGAGACAGTCGCGACGGCGGGCCTGTCATCCACTCTGGATGATACCCCACGGAAAGCCATCGCAAGACTAAACGGTCCTGAGTTAACCGTTCCCACTCTTGCATGTGGTCGGCTAGCCGGCCTCCCACCGGTCCACCTAGGGACCGCGGTGGACACAAGGCATGCAAGAGCGGCACTGTCTCCGTCGCCATACACACCGGCGTGGTCCTTACCGCGGTAAGCGCCCTGTCAGGAACGATAACCACGCCCAGATCCTCGCGCGACCCGCCCCGCCCCGCGCGCACCTCGGTGCACGGGCGGCTGCCTGGCTGACGGCGGCTGAGGAGCCTGCGCCCCCCTCACTGCTGGCCGAATCGCACGCGGCCGAGGCCGGCGCTGCGACGGCGGCTGGCCTCTGACTTGGCCAGCACCACCTCGAGCCTGCAGGGGACGATACGCAGGGGCCGCGGCGCGAACGTTAGCACGACGCAGCACCTCAAACTGTTCGCGCAGCGCCCTCTGGTTATTCACCAGGGTGACCGTCTCCTGGAGGTGGCGACATCCCTCACCTCCAAAAAGACCAGGACCCGTCATAGGCGTACGGAGTAGCCTATTATACAGGTCCTGAGACGGGCACAGATTGTCCAGGGCAAATGTGCGTCTTGCCCGGACACTCCTGGTCACCGCCCGCGTCATACAGTCCAGCGCCAGGTTAATACCATCCTGGATGGTTCGCTGGACCGCGAGCGGGCCTGGCTGGCGCGATGCGGATGCCGTTACTACCCCCTGTAACAGCTGGGAGACGTGGGACAGAGCGGCAATCGAAGCCCTCCCACTCTCCTCCGCATCACGCAACGCGGTATTCGCCGAACGCAACGCGTTCGCGCACAAGACCCCCGCGTCAGAACGGGAGCCTGGCCGCGTATCCTCACCCAAAGCCGCGCGGTCATCCACGCTGGGCTTGGGTACCACACCGTACCGCTGGTAGTCCAGGGGCACGATGCGACAACGCCTGGCCACCTCGCGAGGGGCCTTCGCGAGACGTCCACTCGTGTTAATGGACGACTCCGCCGCCTTGAACATGTCAACGACATGCTCCGCCAGCGGCAGAGAAGGCATAGCGTTAGCAGTTGGTTTCCCAGCTAACCACGGCGTGTGAACACGGTGGCTAGCCGACTGCTCCACGGGCAGATCAGGCCTAACGCTCACCAACCACTGGCAAGCGTCATACCAATCCTCCTCCGTGGCTAACTGCGAGCGCTCTACAAGACGGGGTCCTTCGTCTTCCTCCTGAGCGCAAGCAGTAGAGCTTGACGGCGGGTACGCTGATACACCTGGCAAGCCAGGGAAAACATGCGGGCCTGACAGCACCGGCATGAGAATATCACTGGTTTGACCAGGAGCAGGCACCGCGGTAGAGCGCGGGGTATATATAGCCCCACCACGGGCCCGGCCAGCACCAGCTACACGCTCGGCAAGCCGAGGTATGCGGTACCGCTGGCCATCAGCAGCGCCCTGGGCCACCACCTGAACCGCGGACCTTACTCCAGGGTGAGTAATACCGTGGAAAAAAGCGCCTGTATTCCCCGCGAGGGGTGCACAAACGTCTTCATCCATGTCCACGTCGTCAGACGGCGACCCTAGCAGGTAATCCTCATCACCCTGGTCAGAAAGATTAGACCCCGGGTCAGCAAAGAGAGCTAACCCGGGCTGACCAGGAACGGTGCCATAGGAGGTACTGGCCACCGCGGCGTGCGGATACCCCTGGACTGATAAGCAGCCAGCGGGTTCCAGCGACAACCGTCCACGGTCCCCTATCGGCGCGGCAATAAGCCTGCTGCCAGGGTCGTGGAACGCCCCCTCTAATGGGGCCACCTCTGAATCGTCGGACAACGGAAGCGGACTAAGGAAAATCGATCCAGAGGCGGGGATTACCTGCTCCGAAGCCGATGACGAGGACAATAAAGGATCTGGTCCAGGAAGCATGCCACGAAGCAACCCTGGAACCAAATCTTTTATTGTCCTCTTCATCTCTCCCAACATCTCGGTCCGGAAGGTCTCCATATCCACCGCGGACGAGACCTTCCCCTTACCCTTCCTACTTACAACCTCTCGTTTCCGCTTCTTCTTCTTCTCCTCCTCTACCACCTTGTCCGTCGCCTGTAAGCAGCACAAGAATTCGGACATTAACTCGCCCCCCCAGTGCTTACATATGTCACAATTAATCAAGGGACCACAAGGGCTACATCGATAACACAGATGCGGCCAGAACTTTACATGCATAAAACGTCCACAGGACGCGCAACCCGGTCCCTGAAACAGGCCAAAGGACAAGGAGTATGAGCAACTAGTTAAGCTTAGAAACTCAATCCAACTCAAAGAGAAGGAAAACGATCATAAAGATCAATATACATCAGAAACCAGCATAGCGCTTGAATTGCTGATAAATACATAGCCAGGCTGATTATGACGTCATTAATCCCGTGACAGGAAAAAATCGATCCCAACAAAACATCCAAGTGCAAGGACGAATTGTATGCTGAATGGATAAGTTGACTACACAACCATCAGATACATATAGATAACTCTTTTCTGGCAAAAATGTTAATTATCTCCCTTTGTTTGTTTACAATAATTAACATCACCACATTATCAATAACTAGATACCTGACACTTTGTATAGACAAACCATCCAACGTGACGAACCGGAAACTCCACCATCTGCACGCCTCTTAACTCTCTCCACCTCATGGGGAAGGAATTGGATCAAGAGGGCAAAGTGAGAAGACCTTTATACCAGGCCTCCAACTCACTGGACATAATTTTTCATTTGGTTAGATAACCTAACAGTGTTAGTAGGAAATGGAACCATGGTGGAGAGAAAACTAATTCTCTGGTACTGTGACGTCACCACCTAGCGTCATACAGACCTGTGGACATAAACAGAAAGAGAAATTAGTCCTAGGTAGCACCGAGTTGATATAACCCAACCAACCAAGGCGCTTATCACGGTAAACGCGAGTCCCGGAAACACAATACACCGGGAAGAAAACTCGCTAATTTTACTAGAAGTCACCTGATTTAAAGGTCCTCCGTCCTCCTGTGGCGAAGTATTCCTTTCCGCCATCCAAAAAAGTGACTAACACTCCAAACAAACACCACTAAAACAGTTTAAGAGTACGAAAAAGCTATTGCACAAAAAAACATGTGTGATCTCTCTGCCAATAATCTAGCAAAGAGGAAGTGCTAGTCTGCGCATGCGCGGAGGTGGGGCTGGCATCCGCCGGACTACGCTCTGACTCCCTGCCCAGTAGGGGCACCTAACTGTTTTAAATCTGAGTGTTTATTGAGTGAAAGCCAATATTTAGCAATATCAAAAGTATTAGGGAGGTAAGTATACTCTTGAAGTGAAATTGTATTCTCTTGGTCTGCAAATGGACATACCTCAAGACCACTGCTGAGGCCCGTTTTACCGGGACTACTTTCACTGGTCTTTAGGTTGGTTGTTATAGACAGGTTTTAATATATATACAATGTTTCAGTCCAGCCATTATTTACTCTTGACCTTTAACCTTTCTATCATTATCAAATTTCTCTATTGTTTCTACGATTCGTTTTTTCTCTGCTTCGAGTTTAGTCATCTCTGCCTTTTTCATGTTTAGTTCTGCCAGTTGAGTTTTTGATTCACTTGATCCTAATGTTTCCGCGGCAACAGTCTGTGCTAGGTCCTGCATTTGGTCTGCAAGATTCGCTAGCTTGCTATTAACGGCGGCGAAATCTTCATACAAGAGGTCAGACTGCTCACTGGCCTTGTCAGAATCCTGTAAAGGAAAACAGGCACACTGTATATATGGGAATGACATGGGCTCTGCTGTATGATTACTGGTGAAAATTATAATTTTTGCCAATATATCGATGGATTCCGTTACGGCGGCTGTCTGCTTAGATGTCTGTATGTTTGTCGGCGTCCAATCTCGGTTAAATTTTCGGTTTAGCTCAACATATCGTCTTATATCTTGGTATGGTTTCACCCTATTGAGACTAAGCACATGCTTCCTTATATCAAGGGGATGGAGCCCAATGATATTGAGGTCATGAGGTGAAAGTTCAAGGTCACTGACTATAGTATAAAACTATATTTTTATGGTTAAGTTGTTGCTTAACATATCATGTTATAAATCTCATGATAGGTTCATCATATTGGGACTAAACATGGACACACGCTTCCTGATATCAACGGTATGGAAGATAATGGACAGTTCCATTTTTAGCTATGCCTCGCTCATCACTAGCTAGCTCCACCAACACCTCACCATGTTGGGATTGATCGATCCTCAAATGCCCTAGCTATCAATTTCCAGAAAACTATACAGGGAAGCTGTTGAATATTTTTAAAACTAATTTGACTGGAAGGCAGCAACAGTGCCCAGTCAAATTAGTTTCAAAATATTCAACAGAATATTTATTAAATAGTAAAAGCAAACAATTTGTACAACAACACATCGACCGTCTTCAAATATGCGTTCACGATGTACTTATCGACGTCATTCATGATGGCATCCATTATGATGTCATTCTACACACCACATAGATGATTATGATGTCATATGATGGGTGCATAGTCTGGAAAGGTGAATAACATCGTCGTGTCGT